>CALNXK010000047.1:2287500-2292500 GCA_942486035.1 Porites lobata | reverse complement strand
TTACAAGGGGTTTCAGGAGGTTACAAAGGATTACAGGGAGTTACAAGGGGTAACAAGCGGTGAGAGAGGGTTACACGGGGTGACAGGGGGTTAAAAGGGGTGACAGGGGGTTACAAGGGGTTTCAGGGGGTTACAAGTGTGTTACAGGGGGTTACAAGGGGTGACAGGGGGTTACAAGGAGTGACAGGGGGTTACAAGTGTGTTACAAGGGGGTTACAAGGGGTGACAGGGGGTGACAAGGGGTTACAAAGGGTTACAAGGGGTTACAGGGGGTTGCAAGGGGTTACAGGGAGTTAAAAGGGCTACAAGGGGTGACAGGGGTTGACAAGGGGTTACAGGGGTTACAAGTTTTTTCAAGGGGTGACAGGGGGTTACAGGGGGTTTTCTTGAGGTTACATGGGGTGGCAGGGAGTTAAAAGGTGTTACAGGGGGCTACAAGGGGTTTCAAGGGGTGACATTGGGTGACAAGGGGTTACAGGATGTTACAAGGGGTTACAAAGGGTTACAAGGGGTGAAAGGGGGTGACAAGGGGTTACACTGAGTTACAAAGGGTGACAGGGGGAGACAAGGGGTTACAAGGGGTTACATGGGGTGACAACAGGTTACAAGGGATTACAGGGGGTGACAAAGAGTTACAGAGGGTTACAAGGGGTTTCAAAGGGTTACAAGGGGTTACAAGGGGTGACAGGGGGTGACAAGGGGTAACAAGGGGTTACAAGGGGTTACAGGGGGTTACAAGAGGTTACAAGGGGTGACAAGGGGTGACAAGGGGTTACAGGGGGTTACAAGGGGTTACAAGGGGTTACAAGGGGTTACAAAGGGTGAAAGTTTGTGACAAGGGGTGACAGGAGGTGACAAGGGGTTACAAGGGGTTACAGGTGGTTGCAAGGGGTTACAAGGGGTGACAAGGGGTTACAGGGGGTTACAAGGGGTTACAGGAGGTTACAAAGGATTACAGGGGGTTACAAGGGGTAACAAGGGGTGAGAGGGGGTTACAAGAGGTGACAGGGGGTTACAAGGGGTGACAGGGGGTTACAAGGGGTTACAAGGGGTTACAAGGGGTTACAGGGGGTGACAAGGGGTTACAGGGGGTTACAAGGGGTTACAGGGGGTTACAAGGGGTTACAAGGGGTGACAGTTTGTGATAAGGGTTAATTGGGGGTGACAAGGGGTTACAGGGGGTTGCAAGGGGTTACAAGGGTTGACAAGGGGTTACAGGGGGTTTCAAGGGGGTACAGGAGGTTACAAAGGATTACAGGGGTTACAAGTGGTAACAAGGGGGTGACAGGGGGTTACAAGGGGTGACAGGGGTTTCAAGGGGTGACAGGGGGTTACAAGTGTGTTACAGGGGTTACAAGGGGTTACAGGAGGTTACAAATAATTACACTGGGTTACAAGGGGTAACAAGGGGGTGAGGAGGTGGTTACAAGGGGTGACAGGGGTTACAAGGCGCTACAAGAGGTTACAGAGGGTTGCAAGGGGTTACAAGGGGTGACAAGGGGTTACAGGGGTTACAAGGGGTTACAGGGGGTTACAAGGGGTTACAGGAGGTTAAAAAGGATTACAGGGGGTTACAAGGGGTAACAAGCTGTGAGAGGGGGTTTCAAGGGGTGACAGGGGGTTACAAGGAGTTTCAGGGGGTTACAAGTGTGTTACAGGGGGTTACAAAAGGGGTGCCAGGGGTTAAAAGTGTGTTACAATGGGTTACAGGGGGTTGCAACGGGTTACAGGGGGTTAAAAGGGCTACAATGGGTGACAGGGGCTAACAAGGGGTTACAGGGGGTTACAAGTTGTTTCAAGGGGTGACAGGGGGTAACAAGGGGTTTCAGGGGGTTACAAGGGGTGACAGGGGGTGACAAGAGGTGACAGAGGTGACAAGGGGTTACAAGGGGTTACAAGGGGTTACAAGGGATGACAAGGATTTACAAGGGGTTACAAGAGGTTACATAGGGTTACAAGGGGTTACAGTGGGTTACAAGGGGTTCCAAAGGGTTACAGGGGTTGACAGGGGGTTACAAGGGGTTAATAAAGGGTTACAAGGGGTTGCGAGGGGGTTGCAAGGGGTTACAAGGGGTGACAAGGGGTTACAGGTGGTTACAAGGGTTACAGGAGGTTACAAAGGATTACAGGGGTTACAAGGGGTAACAAGCGGTGACAGGGGTTTACACAGGGTGACAGGGGTTACAAGGGGTTACATGGTGTGACAAGGGGTTACAGGTGGTTACAAGGGATTACAGGAGGTTGCAAAGGATTACAGGGGTTTACAAGGGGTAACAAGTGGTGACAGGGGGTTACACGGGGTGACAGGGGGTTGCAAGGGGTTACAGGGGGTGACAAGGGGTTACAGGTGGTTACAAGGGGTTACAGAGGGTGACAGTTGGTGACAAGGGGTGACAGGGGGTGACAAGGGGTTACAAGGGGTTACTTGGGGTTGCAAGGGGTTACAAGGGGTGACAAGGGGTTACAGTTGGTTACAAGGGGTTACAGGGGGTTACAAAGGGTAACAAGGGGTGACAGGGGGTTACAAGGTGTGACAGGGGGTTTTAAGGGGTGACAGGGGGTTACAAGTGTGTTACAGGGGGTTACAAGGGGTGACAGGGGTTGACAAGGGGTTTCAAAGGGTTACAAGGGGTTACAAGGGGTGACAGGGGGTGACAAGGGGTAACAAGGGGTTACAAGGGGTTACAGGGGGTTACAAGAGGTTACAAGGGGTGTCAAGGGGTGACAAGGGGTTACAGGGGGTTACAAGGGGTTACAAGGGGTTACAAGGAGTTACAAAGGGTGAAAGTTTTTGACAAGGGGTGACAGAAGGTGACAAGGGGTTGCAAGGGGTTACAGGTGGTTGCAAGGGTTTACAAGGGGTGACAAGGGGTTACAGGGGGTTACAAGGGGTTACAGGAGGTTACAAAGGATTACAGGGGGTTACAAGGGGTAACAAGGGGTGAGAGGGGGTTACAAGGGGTGACGGGGGGTTACAAGGGGTGACAGGGGGTTAGAAGGGGTTACAAGGGGTTACAAGTGGTGACAGGGGGTGACAAGGGGTTACAGGGGGTTGCAAGGGGTTACAGGGGGTTACAAGGGGTTACAAAGGGTGACAGTTTGTGATAAGGGTTATTTGGGGGTGACAAGGGGTTACAGGGGGTTGCAAGGGGTTACAAGGGTTGACAAGGGGTTACAGGGGGTTTCAAGGGGGTACAGGAGGTTACAAAGGATTACAGGGGTTACAAGTGGTAACAAGGGGTGACAGGGGGTTGCAAGGGGTGACAGGGGGTTTCAAGGGGTGACAGGGGGTTACAAGTGTGTTACAGGGGGTTACAAGGGGTTACAGGAGGTTACAAATAATTACACTGGGTTACAAGGGGTAACAAGGGGTGAGAGGTGGTTACAAGGGGTGACAGGGGGTTAAAAGGCGCTACAAGAGGTTACAGAGGGTTGCAAGGGGTTACAAGGGGTGACAAGGGGTTACAGGGGGTTACAAGGGGTTACAGGGGGTTACAAGGGGTTACAGGAGGTTAAAAAGGATTACAGGGGGTTACAAGGGGTAACAAGCTGTGAGAGGGGGTTTCAAGGGGTGACAGGGGGTTACAAGGAGTTTCAGGGGGTTACAAGTGTGTTACAGGGGGTTACAAGGGGTGCCAGGGGGTTAAAAGTGTGTTACAATGGGTTACAGGGGGTTGCAACGGGTTACAGGGGGTTAAAAGGGCTACAATGGGTGACAGGGGCTAACAAGGGGTTACAGGGGGTTACAAGTTGTTTCAAGGGGTGACAGGGGGTAACAAGGGGTTTCAGGGGGTTACAAGGGGTGACAGGGGGTGACAAGAGGTGACAGAGGTGACAAGGGGTTACAAGGGGTTACAAGGGATGACAAGGATTTACAAGGGGTTACAAGAGGTTACATAGGGTTACAAGGGGTTACAGGGGGTTACAAGGGGTTCCAAAGGGTTACAGGGGTTGACAGGGGGTTACAAGGGGTTAATAAAGGGTTACAAGGGGAGATAGGGGGTTGCAAGGGGTTACAAGGGGTGACAAGGGGTTACAGGTGGTTACAAGGGGTTACAGGAGGTTACAAAGGATTACAGGGGGTTACAAGGGGTAACAAGGGGTGACAGGGGGTTACAAGGGGTGACAGGGGGTTACAAGGGGTTACATGGTGTGACAAGGGGTTACAGGTGGTTACAAGGGATTACAGGAGGTTGCAAAGGATTACAGGGGTTTACAAGGGGTAACAAGTGGTGACAGGGGGTTACACGGGGTGACAGGGGGTTGCAAGGGGTTACATGGGGTGACAAGGGGTTACAGGTGGTTACAAGGGGTTACAGAGGGTGACAGTTGGTGACAAAAGGGGTGACAGGGGTGACAAGGGGGTTACAAGGGGTTACTTGGGGTTGCAAGGGTTACAAGGGGTGACAAGGGTTACAGTTGGTTACAAGGGTTACAGGGGTTACAAAAAGGTAACAAGGGGTGACAGGGGTTACAAGGGGTGACAGGGGTTTTAAGGGGTGACAGGGGTTACAAGTGTGTTACAGGGGGTTACAAAAGGGGTGACAGGGGTTGACAAGGGGTTACAAAGGGTTACAAGGGGTTACGGGGGGTTGCAAGGGGTTACAGGTGGTTATAAATGGTTACAAGGGGTGCGAGGGGTTGACAAAGGGTTACAGGGGGTTACAAGGGGTTACAGGAGGTTACAAGGGGTTATAAGTGGTGACAGGAGCTGACAAGGTGTTACCTGGGGTTACAAGGGGTGAGAAGGGGTGACAGGGGGTTGCAAGGGGTTACGGGGGGTTTTAAATGGTTACAAAGGGTGCCAGGTGTTGACAAGGGGTTACAAGGGGTTACAAGGGGTTACAGGAGGTTACAAGGGGTTACAGGAGGTTACAAGGGGTTACAAGGGGTGACAGGAGGTGACAAGGGGTTACCTGGGTTAAAAGGGGTGACAAGGGGTGACAGGGGGTTGGAAGGGGTTACAGGGGGTTATAAATGGTTACAAGGGATGCCAGGGG
>CALNXK010000047.1:2260000-2282500 GCA_942486035.1 Porites lobata | reverse complement strand
GGTAATTAAAACTACTAGAATTGAAACTAGAATCAACAGAGTTGCGTAATCACTCACAGAATTACCTCATTTGACCATAAAAGTTTGTTTCTAGTACTTCAACTATCACAATTGAGAATGTATTGAACCAGGAGAGGATAGAATATGAAAAGGGGATCAAGGGTTTAAGATGACATTTCACAGAATTATTCGTCGTGCAAAAAGGCATCGGGATCTGAAATTTTTGTCGGAAAAAAAATCTCGTAAAGTTAAGCCAGATAAAAAATCTTCTCTGTCTGAATTGCTTACATGTTTTTCTTCTCAGACTTTATTTTCTTCGTTTCAGATCTGACTCAAAGTCTTCTCTTTTTAAAGCTTGAAAAAGACAGGGCTTCTTATCGCAACTGGCAGCTTAACTTAAATGAAAAACACTTTAAGTTGTTTTCGTCATTCATGGAGCATAAACTAAGTAAACTTTAAGATCTTTTAAATCTTATGTTAATACAGCTTTATCTAAAGGTTAATTTGTTGATAATTGTCAGGTAACGTATCGGCCATTGTTGATTAAGCAATGAACATTTAAGCATGAGACATATTTTAACACGCGGTTATCTTGAACTTTACACATAGAATTTCCATGCAGATTTTTTCAACGACTTCCCTCTCATTTCTCAAAAAGACTGTCCCTTGTTTTGGTAGTTTTTTTTCTCGCGCTAATGCTCCCAGAGGTTTTTCATCATAAACTCCTGGACGAAGGGAGAAACGCACTTCAAAGAAATTAATTTCAGAAAAGTAACGGCAAGTAAGACAGAAAAAAGAAGCCTGATTTCCTTGCGAGATAAACAAACCAATGCACTCCCCGGAAAACTCGCGCTCAATGGATATGGGAGGTTACTGATACATAGTAGAAGATTCACAGACCATTATTCATAAATAACAAAACAAAAGAGTCATGATTTTTCAAAACGTGATAAAATTAAAAAAAAACAAAATATAGGCCTTTAATTTTTCTGCTTAGTCATGATCACGGAATAGTAACTCTCATTTACGTTTGTAATTGTGAAACCTACGTAAACAATAATCAAACTTATCGAAGGCGTTCGAATTAATTTAGTTTGCTTAGTTTTTTTGGTTGCAATTTCATTTCTTGTTTGCCAAATTTCAAAATTCCAGGAAAGCTCAACCCTATTTTGATTGGGATTCTTTTAAGGTCCTTCCCCAAATAGCAGCAAATAGTGTTTTAAAAAAATAATAATAAGCAAAATAAACTCATTTGATTAACTGAGTATGGCGAATGTCCAAATAAAGAAAATTAGGGGATGAAATAACAATATGTTCAAGATAAATCATACTCTACAAAGATCGTAACCTTTTTTTTTCTTGTAAAGTTGATTTCAGTTCATTAAGTAACAGGCTCACTCAAAACTAGTGATGTAGGGGTTCAACCACTAAATGTAGCCATGTGATCTTAACATGACGTCATATTAATATGCTATTGCTTCATTTCACAATTACACTGTATTCTTTAAAATCGAGGGAGGATAGTGGCAAAATATTGACTTAAACGCGATGCAGAGAGGTAAATTTTATTAACGCCAAGATTCATCGAGATTGAAAATAATAATTGTTTTTAGTATAGTATGTACACACGAATTGATCTCAACGGAATCAGAAAGCTTAAGAAACCCATTAACAAGGATTAGTTTAATTAACGGTTCAATTCGTGTGAGAAAACATGTGCATGTAGCGGTAAATGGTGCATGCGCAGAAATTAGACCAGCTCTCCATTTGGGGGAGTCGCGAGAATTCTCAAGAGAGCCGCACGCGAAAGGAGACGCAAAGGCGAGGGGTGGGGAAACAGTTTCCCCACTTTTCATTTTGGGCAAACTCGCGAACAGTCCAAAATGGCAAACGCAACGAACGCGGTCAGATTTAGTATCGTCATATGTTTTCGTGTCGACCCCTTCTCAGCCTACTGGACTGATTTGCATCGAGAAAGGCAAAAGGCGATAACCGTTTTATATTAGCAAAACAACAACTTTGCACGTGCATCTCCCTTTTTTGTACATTTCTTAGCCGTCGTTGCAAGACTGCGATATGAATGTTTCTAATTTCACGCTCCCACTTTATGGAGTCACGGATAAACACAACACAATACTTCTTTGAGAGGGGGTAGAGCGAAGAGACCGATGACATTTCAGACTAACTACTTATATTGGATCTGCTCTACATCTAAGATCAAGGCAGACAATGTGAACAAGAAGAACCAAAATTACTGTGAATCTGGATTGTTAGTGCAGTTACAAACGAGAATTCCCTAGGTCGCCGGACAGAACACTTAAATTTAGTAATTAAAAAAGAGACGGTGAAAAAATTTTCAATGCTTTCACGTTACCTTTATTTCAGTGTGTAATTGGTTGCATTAATTGTGCTACATTTGCATTGAAGCAAATGGAAATGAGCTGCATTATATGTCTACAGCATCCGGAACTACTTCCTCAAATTAACAGCTTTTTTTTTTTTTTTTTTTTTTTTTTTTTTTTTTTTTTTCCAATGCTCGTGTTGAAATACAATGAGGGCCATTCTTTCTCTTAGTTGGTGCAAACAGCGCAAGTCAACTCTCGACCTGAAACATATGGATCACACGGCAAATTTCGTCCACATGTGCATTCGACAAAGTACATCATCAAGGCGCCATTCGTGTTTGCCTGGGTGCCAGGGATGAACTCCGGATCTCTATCAACACAGATGAATTCTTTTTGGTTTTTGTCTGTGTAGTGAGAAGTCATCAGATACCCATGATACTCCTCGGTACATCCAGATGGAAAGTCATTCCGAGTGGGCATCATCAGCATTGAGCCACGTGAGTCGACATAGCAGACGGCACAAGGTGCATTGTGGTCTTGGAGATTTTTGTGAAAAGGGTTAAACGACAGTTCGTACTCAGTGCCATATACCAATCCTCTGAACGCCGTCCTTGTACTGATCGTACTTTGGGGTCTTTGGAAGGCAAAGGTAGTTCGCTGCGCCTCCATTGTGGGTGTAAAACTCCCCAGCCGTGATTCCTAAGTGGAAATTAGAAATTAGACAAAAAACTGGACAAGACCATAACAGCTAACTCTGCTACAAAACCTCTTCACGTGGGAATTTGATATTTAAGAGCGGAAGAGAAATGTACAACTAGCGTGATGCACGTGAGAGTTGTTGTTTTGCTAAAATAAACCTATTTCTTTTTTGCCGTTCTCGCTGACGTCACCGTCGTTGTTGCATGAGCTCCCTATTAATTAAAGACGCAGCAATTATAGTACTTTTCACGATTAGTTAATTTACTGATTTATCGTTGGTTGCATTCGAGCCACTGCGCTGATTACTGACTATAAAGTGGAGGAAAGTGTCAACTGACTCTTTATCAGAATCTGTTATAAATTCTGACTGTGTCAAATTATTAAATACAAGTCCTAGTTACCAAACAGTAGTTCACCACTACGGAAAAACTTGTTGACGGCTAGTTGTGGCAGCTCAGGTTTGGTTTGCTTGTGATATTTTCAACTTCATGTAAGGGTAAAATTAATGGTAACCTAGGTATGTTCGAATAAATAATTTAGTCAATTAGATTAGAACAAGAGATTAAAACAATGGATACGGTGTGTAACAATTAGTAGATCAAGTAATCGTGAACCCTTACCACTGTACACCAAAGAAGCATCTCCAGAGCAGTTGGTTTTTCCCCAGCGAACGTATTTCACGCCAGACAGACCCTTTCCCTTCTCTCCTTTCGGTCCGCGGGGACCCTGAGGGCCAACATTTCCAGTATCACCAACTGGTCCTAAGGAACACGACATGTAATACTTGAGGGATTTTTTTCATACCATATCGTTGCTAGCAGGAGCCAAAGCGAATCACTTAACTTCGTCTGACTAGAATTTAACCCAAAATTAGAAGAGACAAAAGTCCTTAGTCAAACGAGATTGAAATGTCTGCAAAGTTAAATTTTGAGGATGCTGAAAATATCGTTGACTTCTAGCTTGAACTGGGCTGCCAGACAATTTTCTTCTCCCCAACTCCCCCTGGCTTCTCGAGATTTTTTATTGTCCAAAATTTTAGTCTGACGGCATCTAAACCAGGAGGAATTTCCAGACCCCGGGTTAGCTCTAGACAACAATAGATCACACCTTTTGGTCCCGAAACTCCTCGAGGTCCCTGAGGACCCTCTCTTCCGTCTCTACCGTCCCTTCCTGGAGGAAAAAACGTTTGAAAAGGGTTATTCAGCATTAAAATAAGCATAACTATCATCTTGAACTCAGTATTAAGAACGGCGGTAAAAAGTAAAGTAACAGCATCCGCAGGGGCTAACTCAAGTATGATTTCTTTTTTCCTGTGGTCTCTACCCCAAAGTCTCTATATTTATAATTGAGATACTTTTCGTTAAAGCCTCCTCTGATTGTCATGTTTGCTAATTTGTTGTCCCCAGATTTGTTTAGTTTGAGTTACTCTATGTTCCCAGATGCTGTATTATTCATGGTTATTGTTGTTGAATTGATATTTTCCTTTCATACTTGTTATCACGACACAGGCAGCTTTGAGGTCACAATGTTTTGTTATCTAATGAGGCTGAGCACACTTCGTTATAATCATTGCACAAATGGCAAAGTTCAACGTTCAATCAGTTGCAAAGTAAACTAACCGGCGGGGCCTGGTTTCCCAGGAGGACCGGGAGGTCCTGGTAATCCATCTCTACCATCTCGACCTGAAAATTTAAGCGGAACTGACTTTTGTTAACTATTATAAGACTTGAAGGGGAGCGGGGTACAAGTCCCACTCATGTATTTGTTGAGGAATGCAGTTTGAGACGCTTAATGCAGTTTGAGACGCTTTAACTGTTGAATTTCAAGCTTTGTTGTGTCATGATGGTTTTTGGTCCTAACTGTACCAATGTCGTCAATTTCAACTGTTTCTGCTCGACGAATCAACGAAGTACTAATACAGACAACTCCTATTGACTATATACGATACGACAGTACACAAAAGAAGGCAGAAAATTACAAAAATTTTAGTCAAGCCACGACAAGATATTCTCCGCAGACAAACCAATTACAGAATGGGATCCCTTTCCCTCGTTATAATAACCGTGAAGGATTTAGTGCTTATCAAATACAGATTTGTATAACAAAAATTTATGTACAATTAAGTTGGTTTCTTGTCATACTTTGACTTAATCTTAAACCGTATGGTAATACCGAGTCCTTCAGATACTATACTCCTGGTAATTACCAAACCTACCGGTTTGCAGTGCATATATAGTGTCCAGAAATTAATGTCAACCAACACTTTTGACACAGTCCTTCTTCCCATTCAACAATATTTCCTTATTTCCTATTTTCCCTACTTCAACCGATGATAGATAGTGATCACTCCCCAAATTTACTGCTGACCTCGTAATAAGGAACTGCATTTTTCGGCACCAGTTTTATCGTAGGCATCTAATCTGATGAAGTCAAACGCAAAAAAAGATGTGAATATGACTTTGTCAGCTATAGACTAAACACTTTACTGATTAATTCCTTTGATATGAACATTTCAGCTGTCATCGCTCCCCAAATTTATAAATTCTTTCAAGAAAATTTGTAGCGTGACTACTTGTTTTTTTGTTTTTATATTTGTTGAGATTTTGTCCGAAAATGTCTCAATTTTCTCAGTACACTAGCTTGAACTTCTAAGCCAGAAGCCAATGCAAAATTAATGACATGTTAATACTCTGATTGCTGTGTAGATATTGATCATGTACCTAGAATTAATTATTCCATTCGTAACTTAAAAGGGATGCTTAAGCTTCCGGAAAGTAAAGCAATACAAATCTCTAGCATCAGATTATAATTTACCTCATTTCCAACATTCTCAATCGCTCCATCAGATCTTTCATATTGGTACCATTAGTGTCCATTTGTTGTTGTACGGCCCTTTATTCGCGCATGACTTTGTTTTCAGCGGGACTTGTTTTCACAATGCCTGTTAGTACCAAGAGTATCGCGAAGGCTAAAGAAGCATGATCCAAACACATGTTCTTGAACGGCTTTTCATAGGACGTTTTCGTTTCATCCCCCATTTTTCGAGACTATAACGAGGTATCTGACCTGTGTAAAGTGCCCATCAAGTTAAACATAACTATGGAATTTTACCGATATTCTTGTAAAATTGTTAAAAAACAGTTAGTAATTTTTCAAATGATGTAAAATCTTGAATATACTGAATGCGGAGTCATTAAGTCAGCATCAAGGGCCATTATGGCTCTTGGTCTGCATCTAAGATTGAGAGGTATTATCATCTCGAGATTTCCAAATTACACGTCGCCAGTCTAATTTCATATTTTCAGCCAGAGCGTAAAGCTAACTGGTTAATCTCAAGATGTAAAAAAAAAACGTTTTGAAATGATTCAATCTTTTTTTGCATTTTGTAGGATTTGCTCAAGTAACTGAATTTTTTATTATTACATACCGTGCATACAACATGGCCGTCAGAACAAAAATTTAAAAGTTTCCAGAAACGTGTATATTTGTTTTTTCGAGAAAGTTACTGAAATGTTGATATCTTAAACTGAAAGTAGATAATAATAACAAAACATAAATTATAGCCTTTTTATTCACGATTGGTGCATGTCACTTGAAGATAGTTGTCTCGGAACATAGCAATTAATATTCACCGCTTTCTCTGAAATCAAAGATTAGACCGTCTTAGTACTTACCCTAAGAGGCAATGATGGGGATTTTGAGACGGTGGCCAAAATCCTATGATGCGACAAGTCGACTGAATTTTGGGTTTTTCTGAAAGCAAAGGGTAAACTACTTCATCTGACGAGAACTACAAAGTTACATAATCACTCAGATTGATCTGTCCCCAGCCCTTTTCTTTTTTGAAACAGATCAGTGTACCTATTTCATCTATTATCAGTGATGATATAAGTGAAAAAATACAGAAAGGAATTGTGGCTTTGCAAACTTAACGGTTTAAGCTGAACGAATCATTCGATAAAAGAAACTGATTTTATTTTATTTATTTATTTATTTTTTTTCATTGACAAAAAAAAAAATTAATTACAAATACTTGTTGTTTTAACTATGAAAAATAATATATATATATATATATATGGCAAAAAACAAACTGAATTTGTAAAGGAAAAAACAAACAAACAAACAAACAAACTAAATTAAAAGGAAAAAGACGCAAACCTGATAAGTGAAACAGTATAGCAGTAAAGTGTAGCTTGAAGGAAATGACACTAGCATTCACGAATCTAAAGAAGTTTGTCCCATGTTTTTTTGAACTGCGATAAGCGGTTAGATCTAGAAGCTATGGTGCGAAGAATATCAATTTTGTTGTTGAGACGCAGTAGAAAACTGTCAAAGTCCAGGACGCCGTTGCGTACGCTTGTAGCAAAAACATTATATTTGGCGAGAATCAAACAGTAATTAAGCACTTCCCAGTTATTTGACTCTTTGTGCCAACCATATAGAATAGTGCTTTCAGATAAAGTCAGTTTGTGATTAAATTTTTCGTGCCACCAGTTAGAAAAAAAAGTCCAAAACGAAGAGGATACACTACAGGTAATTAACATATGTTTTTTTGATTGATTTTATTGCTATACTGATACACAGAATGGTTCTTTGTCATCAAAGTCAAGGATGGATTTTTTTTCGCGAATAATAAAGCAAATATCGTGAAGTTTAAATGCTTAATCTAGGTGGACAATCGTGTCTGTCTGAATCGCTTACCTGATGGTCTCTTCCTGGAAAACGAAGAAAAATTAGGTCTCACGTCTTCTCCGTTCAGCTTTTGAAACTGAAAAAAACCACGAGGCTTCTAATTATCCGGCAGCTACACTTGAAAAACACCTCAAGTTGTTTTCGTCATTCATCGAGCATAAAGTAAGTTATTTTAGAGACCAATTATAATTAAGACCTTTTGAATCTTGTGTTAATACAGCTTTATCCAAAGAGTTGATTTGTTTGGCATAGTTACGTAACGAATTGGCTTTGATTAAACAAGGAATCTTGAGCATGAGTAATCAGTTTTAACAGCCGATTATCTTAAACTTTACACCGTCCTGATAAAATTTGTTGCATTGAAAGTTTTATTAGGACCTCGACCCATCCCTCCTTCCCGTTTTTTTTTTTTTTTTTTTTTTTTGTTGTTTTTCGGCAATTGGTTCTCGCCTTCGCTCCGAGGAGAGTTTCACCAGGAACTCCTGGAGGGAAGGAGAAACAATAGTTTTCTTGTTGGGAAAAGTGAAGGTAAGTAAGAGCGAAAAAAGAATAGAAGCCTTAGCTCCATGCAGTGTTTACTAACCCATGTACTCCCGGGAAAACTAGCGCTATGGCAGTTCACTGATACACAGTCACGAACCGTCATTCATAATAGCAGAAAAGTAAAATTGAAACAAAGAAGAAAAAAGGGTCGTTATCAAAAAATAAAAATAAAATAAAAATAAAAATATATATTGGCCTATTTTTTTATGCTTAGTCATCCAGAAACGCAACTCTTGTAAATAAACACAAAGCGTATCAAAGGCGTCTAAATTAATTTACCTAGATCAGTTTTTTTTTTGTTATTTTCTTTATTTTTTGGTTTGTGAAAATTACAGCAAAATTTCAGAAGACGCAACCCTATTCAAACTAGGGGCAAATTTGACAGAGGCCCTACCTAAACAGAACCCGGCATGCTCTGCCAGCAGGAAGAAAAGTTTTTAGCAAAAAGTAATAAACGAAATAAACACATTTGATTAACCCAGTGGGGACCGGGATGCCAAAAAATAACGAAAATTAGGGAAAATGGCACTAAGATCTTGATCAAAATCATATTATCTGCAGAAATCGTAAACATCCATCCGTTAAATCTATTAGTATACGATGTCTCCATGACTCAATCAAATCATGCCGCGTACATAGATTCTGAGTTATTTGGTGGCCGAATAATAGGCTGTTTCATAAAGTGCTTGGATCGTATATATTCACACAGATAAAACATAACCTAACGCTTATTTATCTTGTCAAAAAACAATGTCTCCTACAATGAATTTAGCTAAGCAGCGCTAACTATATTTTTTCTTGTTCGATCTCTGATTCGATGTCAGCCATCGCTCAACAAAATTAACGTGCAATCAGACACGATTCTAGGGAAAACGAAACGTGGGCAAAAACTTGTTTTGATGATATAGTTCAAAGAAACCCTCCCTAGATTAGCTTTCAGTGTCTTTTACACCTTTCCCACAAAACCCATCGACAATTTTACTTTTACTATATATTTACCAGACGACGATCCTTATAAAGTGAATTCTTGTTAGGCAATTTTCAAACGTTGGCTACTATGGTGCTGAACTCAATTGATCGAATTCAATTCCAATTTAGCAAGACCGTGCCGCTGCCGTGTAGCACGGCAAGCTTTGTCGTGCTACAAGGCAGTAGCATGACTTGCTTTCGTCGTGCTACTTCCGTGCCGAACTTGGCATTAATCAAGAATACATTTTTAGAATATATTTTAAAAGGTCCCTGAACCGCCTTTTGTTTTTAATACGTCTTCCATAAAACCTTTTCAATGTTCGTCTGAAACCAAGTCGTGCTGTAGTCGAACCAGCTTCGGAAAGTAACGGTAGTCACCGGCACGACGTTTGAAACAGGCCCTAGCTACCACATTTTGGGACCATGTGACTACCCTCGACCTTTCTAATGGCAGAACGAGACTGAGGGTCCTCTCAGGGAAGGAGGTTGGTTTGACGTTTGAAAAATGCAGAAGACATTAGTCTATTAAGTGAGCTTGATAGCAACGCCGCTATTGAAATGTGACTGTGAAAGTCATTACTGGAAAGAGAAATTCACGCGTCATTTATTTTCTGTTAATTATTTGCTAACAGATCTATATGCTGACGCGTATTTACGTAGCTAAAGACAGTAACATTTTTTTTCTTGTTATGTAGATTTACCGATATTAATTACTCGTTCTTGAGAAATAAAAAGATCGTGATTAAAAAAAACGATAGTCAATTATTAGGAAGTTTTTTCCGAATAATTTGACGTTACTTTTATTTTGCTCGCAAGCTACACTACATTTTAGTTTCTATATATGAGCTGCACAATGCGAACTAACACTTTCTGAACTAGTTTTAAAATCAATACAGTTTGTTTTTAAAAATCACAGACTCGTCGCCCGTCAAAACCCACAGTAGAAAGGACAGTCTCTGCCGTCACTTAGTGCTCACAGCGCAAGTCAACTCTCGACCTGCAACGTACGGACAGTATGGTAGTTGGTCACTCTTTCCTTCCACAAGGTACAGCAATGCTCCATTTGTGTTCGTTTTGCTGCTGGGAATAGACTCAGCGTCTCTCTCGACACAGATGTAGTTTTTTTTGGTTTTTGTGGTTATAATGTTCAGTCATCAAATACCCTACTCCTCGCTTCATCCATATGGACAGTAATTCCGAGCTTGCATCATCAGCATTGAACCACGTAACTCGGCATAGCAGACGGCACAAGGTGCATCGTGGCTATGGAGATTTTTCTTAAACGGTCCTGATTACCATCTTTGTACTGATCGTACTTTGGAACCTTTGGAAGGCAAAGATAGTTGGCGCCCCCTCCAGTGTGAGTGTAGTAATCTCATCTCCACTCATGTAACCTAATAAGCAGAGAAGTAAAGGATTTCAAAGTTTTGTTAAGATGATACGAAGATTATGAAAGGATAAAAACAGAGAAATATTCAAATAGATCAGCTCTATCCCGTGAGTGGGGCGGGCCCCGGAAGCAGAAGTCAAGTGAGGCTCTTACCCCTCGCCCGGAAGTTGTAAAGTAACATTACTTGAGGACCCTAAAGGTGCCGTTATCAATTTTACAGAGGAGCTCTTTATGGCCACATGACTTAATAAAGTCAAATGGAGCAGTAAAATTATAAGTAGTGCGTATGCGCGCAAGCGAGATTTTATTTTGTTGATGTTCGTATTGTCGCTTATCGCTTTAAAATCAAAAGTGTAAAGGAATTTCTCGCCGCTCAAAGTTCATTGAGCGTAAGATTGAACGGGAAGTGGGTTATAAGAGTATTAGAGCCGATATGTTGGGGTTCGGTGGGGAGACCGTGCTTAAGGAGAACTGGGGGCAATGAGAGGATAGAGTTTATTTATAAGGGTAAGCAACCAGTTCCAGACAGTGGGAAAGATTGGCGCGAGTTTAAAACGCCACGAGCTGAATGCGCCACGCAATTTCTGCCTCCCAGTTCGTACTAAGACCTACATAAATACTCGGTCAGGGTAAAGGCGAAGTTAGCTGGCCTCATCGGGGAGGCGTGAGCGAGTTTAGAGTAGAAGGTTTTAACTTTGTAATTCGGTGGTAAGGTAAGATCAATATTCAGGCTATCAGCAGCTGAACCAAAATATAAAGTAAACTTTAAAGTGATTAACATAGAATTAGATGTTATGCTATACTAGCACGTTACGCGCTAATACGTATACCGTCTCTCAAGGTTAGAATTAGAAAACGGTGAAAGAGAAAACAAAAACCGAGACAGTATCATCAATCCGTTTTAATGCTTGTTACCTTGTGAATTTACTTGCATATGATATGAATTAAATGAAGGTTAAGTCGTCGCCTTTTTGTACCTTTATAGACAATCTGGACACCATTAGGGCATGAAGTCTTTCCCCAGCGAACATACTTCACCCCAGAACCGGCAGCTTTTCCTTTATCGCCTTTAGCACCCTGAGCTCCCTTAACCCCTTTAGGACCTACAGAAACACAAAAACAATCCTTAACATGAATGTTTATCCCTTGTCTGTCTTACTGTTAAAAGGCTTCATTTTAAAAGTTAAACATTATACATTAACTGTGAGTTTATAACGGCCTATATAATATGATGATATACATGCGTTACTGTTCAAGATGGCTCAGGATACATTGAATTGATACGTCGAGGTCCATAAAAAAGCAGAATAAGAAAGAGACCATATTCAACCGCCTGACGGAGGTTTCCTTTAAAGTGCGAGGCAATCCCGAGCAAGGTAAATCCTCGCAATAGTCAGATACTTTCTTCTTACGTCCAGAACGGCTTATACAGAACATATGTATTCAATATACAATATTTCGCATCATTGCGTTTTCTTTTAATTTCCATATGGTACTTCATGGCTTACAAAAATGACTGCTAAGGGAACACTTTGTGATATATTTCTTAGGGTGTATGAATCTGATTCATTTGACATCCATTCCTGGACATAACTTATACTTGCAGAAATTCGTTTCGCTGACACTTGTTACTATACCAGTAGTTTAATTAGAATAACAGGTCAGATATTTCAGTCATTTCATTAACTATATTCCGTTGGAGGTCACTATGCTTAAGAAAACAAAAAAATGTGGTAACGCTAATGCCGGTTTAGTAACTCAAAAAGCAGCAGACGCTTCAATGTAATTGAATATCTTTTACTCCTGGCTTTCTTGGAAGACCAGGTGGTCCCATTGTTTGCTTTCCGTTATTTCAGCCATCTCGCACTAAAAGACAATTTTGAAAAACTGTTAGGCTAATTAATAAAAAGTTTTAAAAAACAACAATTGCAATCCATTTCAATCTTCTTCTAGGTTGTCCATTTGTTCTTCCTTTTGTATTTGATGTGTTATTAACTTTATACCCTCTTTTGATGTTTTCAGTGGTTATTCATGATTTGAGTGGTTATTTATGTCATTTCCCCCTATTTAAATTCTGACTATCGTAAACTTTTTGGACACGTGTAGCTATTAAAGGAGCAAGGTTAGCCAGAGATTAGACGTTAGAATAGATGATTTTTAAAGTTAAAGTGACTGAATTGATGCCATGATTCAATAAATCCGAATGAAAAATCCAAGCAATGTTATTTCAAAAAATGAAAGCAAATTTCCTTGAAGTAAAAGATAGTCTTTTTGTGTGAATTGGTAATTATATTTCGTTGTTGTACTGAATTGTTCGATCGGTTGTTTGTTTGCTTTTCATTTCCTCTCTCTTTATTTTTTTCTTTTTCTTCGAAGGCTATCAGTCCAATTTTTAATTAGGGAGGGGGTATTTTCTCTAGTACTTTATTTATTTTGGTTGTGCTCCATCTGTTAAATGACTTATCAACCAGTCAGGATAATCCCTTTTTAAAGCTAGTGTACAAACCAAGTAGGTAGGCCAAAAGTGACGAGTCACTTGACTGCGGTGCGTGCACCATTGCATCGAGTCTGTGGAAAGAAACTCAGGTTTAGATCTCAAAATTATATAGAGAACGGAAACAATATCAGTTCATGTTAAAAACATCATGACCAAAGATTAAGGCGTTGTTCCTCAAGAAACTGTGAAGTTTCCTTGTTGAATTGATCAATAAAAGCCCCTTTTAAATCGCTTTTCCATCTAGCTTGCACTTTTATTGTGCCCGTTAAAAAATATACACCAATATTGTTATATGGCTACAATAGTACGCGCGCTCTGATGGGCTGTTTTCTTGTAATAACTGGGCATTACTAGCTAGGTATCCGTGGCAAAAATACAATATGTGTTTCACTTGATAGTGGACATCCTTATGGACATCCAGTGGTCAATAGACAGCTATTAAAAGAGGCATCTGCTAACCAGTGTAGCCTGACTTTATTGCGGGCTCAAGTGTGCAACTCATTGAGGCGACGTGTTTTTTAAAGTTACTGATCCGCTGGCCAGTTGTTAGTTTTGATTGATCGCAGGCTCAGGTCCATAATGAAAACACCATAAAATAAATATAATGAAACTTATTAACCTCGTCGTTCGGTAACCACAGGGAAATCTCAGCCTCGGCCTTGATGTATTAACCTAGCTATCACTCCGGTCAATATATCAAGTCCTCGGTCTGAGATTTCCCTGCAAGGACCGAACGCCGGACGAGGTTAATAAGTTGTATGTGTTGCCCAATGGCATAACATAATTACATCAACTCTCATACTAATTCATTAATTCATACTAAGCTTTGAGAGTAGACGATGAAAATTTAATGACACGAACGTTGGAACGGATAACAAAAAAGAAAGCAGAATGAAGAAATGAAAAAATAAACACCAGTTGGTAAAGGATTAGAATTGGACGAACGAACGAAAAAAATAATGGGTGAAGGATTGAATGAATGAATGAATGAATGAATGAATGAAAGAATGAAAGAATGACAGAATGAAAGAATGAATGAATGAATGAATGAATGATTGAATGAATGAATGAATGAATGAATGAAAGAATGAAAGAATGAAAGAATGAAAGAATGAAAGAATGAATGAATGAATGAATGAATGAATGAATGAATGAATGAATGAATGAATGAATGAATGAAAGAATGAATGAATGAATGAATGAATGAATGAATGAATGAATGAATGAATGAATGAATGAATGAATGAATGAATGAATGAATGAATGAAATGAATGAATGAATGAATAAGGGAAGGAGTACAGGAAGGAAGGAAAGAAGGAAGAAAGGAATAGATGGATGTATGGGTGGAGGGAGGGAGAGTGGGATAAACGAATCACTCCCTAAAACTGAATAGACGATTACGGATTGTTTGATTGGTTGACTACATATACTTGCTATACTATAAACTAATGCGCGAACGGTAAAAGACTAAGTAACTGGAAGTGTTCGTGGTAATTATTAGCTAAAAGCCCGCCTGTTTAGGTTTTTATCGGTGTCGTGTTAATGCCCTCTAAAGCTTCTATCAACTTAGCACGATCAGCTTTGCAGATTTATGTTCTCTTGGTATATTTTTACTTATCAGATTTACTATAGATCCTACGTCCTGCCAAATATTCGCTTCCGGTCCTTTGAAGTTAATGCCATTTCAGTTGTTAAATTTTAGCTAAAACCGCTGCTAGAAAATTTCACTGTATTCAATGGACTAAAGATACGGAGAGATTATTGAAATAAGCTTCCTTTTCAAAAAGGCCTCTTTTTTGGGCTATTACTTTTTTTTTCGATTCTTAGTCTTTTGCCTGGTATACGTCTTCTTCATCAGCTCTTGTAGATCCATTCGGTGATAATATTTTTCTTTATGGCTCTTTCATTTTACTCAGTTTAGACTGTTTATGAAAGTTGCTCTTTCTGCCAAGTTTCGGTTACAACTTGGTGTTACGGTGCAAGAATTTATGCTAATTAGTATATGCCAATGTCTATGTCATATAATGATAGTATCATGGAGTCATGGTTTCAAAGGTCTCATGGTGTCAATGGTTTCATGGTTTCATAGGTTTCGTGGTGTCAATAGTTTCATGGTTTCATAGGTTTCGTGGTGTCCATGGTTTCATGGTTTCTTAGGTTTCGTGGTGTCATTGGTTTCATGGTTTCTTAGGTTTCGTGGTGTCAATGGTTTCATGGTTTCATAGGTTTCGTGGTGTCAATGGTTTCATGGTTTCATAGGTTTCGTGGTGTCCATGGTTTCATGGTTACATAGGTTTCGTGGTGTCAATGGTTTCATGGTTTCATAGGTTTCGTGGTGTCCATGGTTTCCACGAGACCTATGAAACCATGACTCCATGATACTATCATTATGACATAGATATTGGCATATACTAATTAGCATAAATTCGTGCACCGTAACACCAAGTAATAACCCAAGTTTCGATGTATTCATAGATCATACGCTTTGTGTTTTAGACCCTCTCTTGTAAATATACAACTTTTTTCCACTAACTATAATATATATGCGAGAATTAATAGCTGCTGGTGGCCTGCGTGATAATTCAGGGGCACCCAACTACAGGTTTCTCCTAAAAGTACATTGAAAACGCTTTTTAGACTACATATACGTACAGCTCAGATTACTTTTACACTTCTTGACATTTCATTCTAAGCGGTGCTAATAAATTTTTATTTATCGGTGTCATCCTAGGGTAACTTAAGCCTTTTTTGAATTTACAATGGCCTCAGTATATTTTCTCGAAAACTTTACGAAGGTAAGAATTTTTCCGAATATCACCAGTTACAGTGGATAAGATTGCATGGTAATTTCGCAAAGAATCCCAGTTGCGTCAAAACTAGTATTCCAGTCAAAAAGTATCGGCGATCTGATACATTGAAAAAAAACAAACAAACAAAAAAGAGCTAGAGCTTACCTTTCTTCTATGGCTCTTAGCCTTTTTTGTACCTCCGACAGACTGACCATCGCATTATTTTAAGCTGATTTTCGCTGACGATGCAACAAGGTACGTTTTTTACCATCGCCAATTTTAGCATCATGATCAACCACTTGGTCGACAATTTGTTCTCTTTCACTTTGCTCCGACTGAGTTTCATTCGTGGCCGGCAGAGAGGTGAACCAAAATGGCACGGCACATCACAAACAAATCCACGAGACGCAGGCCGTAACATGTCGGGGAAGCGTTCATGGCGACTGGATGAGTCAAAACAATGGGAGTCCATAGAAACGCAATTTTTATAGTTAGACTCGACAAATCCTTCTTGTTGCAATAAGTTGAATTGTAGCTTAATTTGCTCACTGAGTGTCTTTTCATCTCAGTTTGATCTTTTTACAATCATTCACTTCCAGTACTAGTGTCCTAAAAAAGATGAATTTAATTAATTGCATTGAATTCAAATTAAGAAAATATGGGATTTGTTGAGATCGTGGGAGAGAGCAAGTCTGAACTGAATACCTCCTTACCATGAAATATTTTGTGACGTCATCGCTTGTTTACTTTTGACTTTAACCCATTCGCCCCAGGGAAGCTAGTCGAGCAGTTTTCTAGGCATTGTCTGCCTGTAAAGAGCTAAAGTGTACCACAAAGTTGTTTGCAGATCGTACATTTCGCAACCTTCTGATTCACATGCAAAATATCAGCTTGCCAAGCTAGAGTATGCGCAGAAATCAAAGTTTTTGGCTTTCAAAGTGACACAGCAGTCTTGTCTTTTTCTTTTTGCTTTCTTTCCTTCCCTCATCTTTCGCTTTTCCTGCCATATTTTTTTTTCTCTTGCTGGGCATTTAGTAGGCTTCATTTTGGTGGGAAAAAAACGTTTTTGGGAAAGCTATAATTTAGTATTTTGGGATTTCAGTTTCTCAAGTTGAATATTGGTTGCTCAACTTACAAGTTGTGTATACAATTAGAATTCAGCGCGCTCAATTTTCAAGGACGAGTGATCATGTTAAAAGTTGGGAGTTTAAGTTGAATTATTAACTTTGAATATTGAAACGTGAAGTTGAAAGTTGGGTGCTCTAACTTAATGTTAGCCACGCTCAAGTTGAATGTTAAGTACTCAAGTTGATTTTTGGCGGGCATTGAACACCATATATATCTCGACCAGACATCCATATTTTGGGACCATGTGATTTCCCGCGTCCCTTTTCATGGGAGGAAGAGAGGGGGTACTGGGAAGGAAGATGGTTTGACGTTTGAAAAACGCTGAAAACATTGGTCTATTTAGTGGCTAGTAGCTTCGCCGGTATTGAAATGCGACTGTGTAAGTCATGAGTGCAAAAAATCATTTCATTTATTTTGATAATTCAACAGTTACCAAGCGAACAGATTCTAAATGCTGACGTTAGTAGCTTATCATGTTAAGCGATTGAACTCTTTAGCCCTTTCATCATGCAGCAAAGGAGACAAATTTCTTCTTGCCATGGATTTACCAATTAATTGATTTTATGATTTACTCAAGCTACTTTCCTCCAACGTGTCTGGCTGAACTGAGACCCTGAATCAGCAACTGAAAATAAGCTGCTTTAAGCAGATTATGTGTTTAAATTTTCTGACGACTAGGTTTTCAAATCAATACAGTTCATTTTAAAAATCACATTTTGCCCCTTGAAACCCACAGTAGAAAAAACATTCTTTCTTTCACTTGGTGCACACAGCACAAGTCAACTCTCGACCATTGACATATGGACCACACGGTAAGCTGCCACACTGTCCTTCCACAAGGTAGAGTAATGCGCCATTCTTGTTCGCCTGGGTGCCAGAGATAGACTCAGCGTCTTTGTCAACGCAGATGAAATCACTTTGCTTCTTGTGGGAATAATATGCACTCATCAGGTACCCATGATATTCTTCGGTCCATCCAGTGGGGCAATCGTTCCTTGCAGGCATCATCAGTATCGAGCCACGTGATTTGACAAAGCAGACAACGCAAGGTGGATCGTGTTGGTTAAGACTTTTCTTGAATGGGTTAAACGAGAGTTTGTACTCAGCGCCATATACGTATCCGCCACCCTGGTGACCATCTTTGTACTTGTCGTACTTTGGAGTCTTTGGAAGGCAAAGGTAATTCACTCCACCTCCAATGTGATTGAAATACTCTCCACATGATACCTAATAAGTAGAAAAGTTAGGGATAAGTTAACTCAATTCACCTAAAAACACTGAAAACATCCATTATGACGTTAAGTGAATAACATGTGAATTTAGAAATTCCAATCATGAAGAATAATACGTTCAAACTTGTAAGTAACAGTGTTGCGAACCATCTTCGTGTTAATGTTCTGAAAAACGCATTAACTTGTGGTAGAACTTAATAGCTCTGCTGGGCAATGTACCTTTGGTACTAAAAGGCTACCAAAATATTATATAAGCTTCAAAATTAAAACTTGAATTATAATTAGAGGTATGAGGGATTCATAAAATCCTTGAACATGCTAAATCCGTCCCGTTGTTAGAGTAAAGAAAATGACGAGATATTGTCATCAATTTGTTTATGTTTCCTTGTTACTTTGATTTTGCTTTTGTTGCATACATGAATTAAATGAAGGACAAAGTCATCCCCTTTTTGTGCCTTTATAGACAATCTGAGCACCATTCGGGCATGAGGTCTTTCCCCAGCGAACATACTTCACCCCAGAACTGGCAGCTTGTCCTTTATCGCCTTTAACTCCCTGAGCTCCCTTATCCCCTTTAGGACCTAGAGGGACAGTCACAATTACGATAATCATTAACAATAACATTTATTCTTATGACAATGTCTATCATATGGCAATACTTCAGTGAAAATTTGCATTTTGATTAGTTAAGATCAGAAGAATAATATCAACAAAAGCTGAGAGGCGCATTACAAAAGCTAAACATTAGACATTAACTTGAGTTTATCACGGACTAATTTGATGATATAAGTGTGAAGATGAGGTAAGCTTTCTCACCTTGCTTTCTTCTTACTGACAGAACTATAACTAATTAAGAGAGATAGTACAGCTGTATTAAAATGTGCACCTCCATTTAACAACCTCATTTATAATTTGAAATAGTCCATTGGTTTTCTTAATGACCTCCTAGTTAAATTAGCTTTTATATATTTTCTTTGAGGCAGCCCTAAACCTTACAAAAAGTAGACAACTGGTAACGCCGACATAAAGCAGAAGGCGAATCTTGCTTACCTCTTACTCCTGGTTTCCCTGGGGGTCCAGGTGGTCCCATTGATTGTTTTCCGTTATTGCGGCCATCTCGCACTGAAACACGTATAGATTTAAGAGATACAACATGTAATATTGTTCAAATTAAATAACAATAGCTAGAGATATTTAGGCGTTACATTGCGTCATTTTATTAAATCAAAGGGGCTTAATGGATGGTCTAAAAATCCGAATGCACCATATCCAACATTGGAAAAATGAAACCAAATTTTCTTAAAGTAATAGACCTTATAATTGCGAGAGAACTGGGAATCGTTTAGATGTTGTTTGTTTGTTTGTTTGTTTTTGTTTTCTCTTTTGTGGTTCGTTATTTAGTTCGTTCGTTCGTTCGTTTGTCTGTTTGTTTGTTTTTTTGCTTGTTTTTTTTTTTTTTTTCGCCAAAGGCTGTCAGTCCAATTTTTAGTTTAGGCAGCATTTGATTGTGCTCTGTTATACAATCAATTGGCTGGTCACTTTGGCCATTCCCTTTTTTAACACTAGTGTACAAACCAAGTAGGTAGGACAATAGTGACGAGTCACTTGAGTGCGGTGTTTGCAACAATGCGTCGAGTCTGTAGAAAGATAAATAACCAAAAATTAACAAGAAACTTTGAAGTTTTCATGGATAATTGATTAATTCACTAACAGTATACGCACCGTTTTATAAACCGCTTTTACATCTCTTGAAGTCGCTTTTCCATCAAGCTTGCACTTTTATTGTGTCTGTCAAGAAAAAAAAACTCAAAATAAGCCACTGTTCGAACACAAGCGTTAAATAATAATTATATTTACATTACCTCTGACACGCATCGCTATCAGGTATAAAATCCCAACTGTTACAGACTAGCAGTCATCCTTAATTCGTAACTTAATTCTTATACTTAGCTTTGGATTGGTCAGGAATAAAGCAAAACAAATGTCATTGCAATTGAGATTCGACGATGAACCTATAATGAAACGAACGTTACAACGGATAACGAGAAAAAATAAACCTACGGAGAGATGAAAATGAAGGAAAAAGAAGGAAATGGTAAAGGATTAGGAATGGACGGACGAACGAACGAACGAACGAATGAACGAACAAACGAACGAACGAACGAGTGAATGAATGAATGAATGAATGAATGAATGAATGAATGAATGAATGAATGAATGAATGAATGAATGAGTGAATGAATGAATGAGTGAATGAATGAATGAATGAATGGATACGATGGATGGATGGATGGATGGATGGATGGATGCACGAATGAATGAATGAATACAGGAAGGAAGGAAAGAAGGAAGAAAGGAATGGATAGAAGGAGGGAGGGAGGGATAAACTAATCACCGCCGGAAACTAAATAAATAATCGCGGGTTTTTTGATTGGTTGACTTAATTTGCTATACTTACTATGAATTAATGCGCGACTGGTGAAAGACTAACAGGAAGTGTTCGTGGT
This sequence comes from Porites lobata, assembly GCA_942486035.1. Taxonomy (NCBI): domain Eukaryota; kingdom Metazoa; phylum Cnidaria; class Anthozoa; order Scleractinia; family Poritidae; genus Porites; species Porites lobata. The sequence goes on along the minus strand of CALNXK010000047.1, from coordinate 2,261,708 downwards.
GGTTAATTATTAGCTACAAGCCTGCCCTGTTTAGGTTTTTATCGGTGTCGTGTTAATGTCTACCAAAGTTTATATCAACTTAACACGATCAGCTTTGCAGATTTATGTTCTCTTGGTATATTTTTGCTTATCAGATTTCCTTTAGATCCTACGTCCTGCGAAATATTCGCCTGCGGTCCTTTGAAGTTAATGCCATCTCAGCTTTTAGATTTTAGCTAAAACCCCTGCTAGAAAATTTCACTGTATTCAATGGACTAAAGATACGGAGAGATCGATTATTGAAAAAAGCTTCCTTTTCAAAAAGGCCTCTTTTTTGGGCTATTACTTTTTTTCGATTCTTTGTGTTTTGCCTGGTATACGTCTTCTTCATCAGCCCTTATGGATCCATTCGGTGATAATATTTTTCTTTATGGCTCTTTCATTTTACTCAGTTTAGACTGTTTATGAAAGTTGCTCTTTCTGCCAAGTTTCGATGTCTCCATAGATCATACGCCTTGTGTTTTAGACGCTCTCTTGCAAATATACAACTTTTTTCCACTAACTATAATATATATGCGAGAATTAATAGCTGCTGGTGGCCGGCGTGATAGTTCAGGGCACCAAACAACGGGTTTCTCCCAAAAATACATTGAAAACGCTTTTTAGACTATAAATACGTACAGATTACTTTTACATCTCTTGACATTTCATTCTAAGCGGTGCTAGTAAATTTAAATCCGTTCGGTGTCATCCTAGGGCAACTCAAGCCTTTATTGAATTTACAATGACCTCAGTATATTTTCTCGAAAACTTTACGAAGGTGAGAATTTTTCCGAATATCAGCAGTTATAGTTGATAAGACTGCGCGGTAATTTCGCAAAGAATCTCAGTTGCGTAAAAACTAGTGTTCCAGTCAAAAAGTATCACCGATCTCATAAATTGAAAAGAAAAACCGGCAAACGAAGAGCTTACCTTTCTTCTATGGCTCTCAGCCTTTTTTGTACCTCCGACAGACTGACCATCACATTATTTTTAGCTGATTTTCGCTGACGATGCAACAAGGTACGTTTTTCACCATCATCAAACACTCGGTCAACAATTTGTTCTCTTTGACTTTGCTCGGACCGAATTTCATTAGTGGCAGAGAGGTGAACCAAAATGGCACAGCACATCACAAACAAAGCCACGAGACGCAAACTGTAACGTGTAATTACTGTCGGGGAAGCTTTCATGGCGACTGGATGAGTCAGTGCAACGAATAATCCTTTGAATTTGACGCAGAAACAAATGAGCCTTTCACTTACACCACAACTGAAAAGCTGTGATATATAGTAGCCAGATATCATAGGAAAGAACATCCGCCAAGTTAATATAAGCATGAAATTTTTCGCGCTTGTGACGCAACACAGTCAGAAGGAAGTAAAAATGGAAGGGTGGGGTGAGGTGGAGGGAAGGGTTTGGGGTCGGGGATTGGTGCACTGTCAAGTAACGCAATTTTTTATGGAATGAGGGTATTAACTCGGCAGGTAGAACCCCCTTCAATTTAGTTAGTATAGGTTAATTTGAATACTCTTTCATCCGACATGTACTATGGTGCGTGATTCCCAATTCAATTTGCATCAATTGTCGAATGGCATAATCAAATATAGTGTCTTTACATGCATATGATTCCAGTGTTTTTACGGACGATAAAAACAACTTTTAATAAAAAATGCATCCATACTAAGTT
>CALNXK010000047.1:2230000-2245000 GCA_942486035.1 Porites lobata | reverse complement strand
TTTCTCACCTTGCTTCCTTCTTACTGACAGAACTATAACTAAGAGAGCTAATAACAGCTGTATTAAAATGTGCACCTCCATTTAACAACCTCATTTATAATTGAAATAGTCCATTATTAGTTTTATTAATGCCCTCCTAGTTAAGTTAGCTTTTAGATATTTTCTATGAGGCAGCCCTATACCTTACAAAAAGTAGACAACTGGTAACGCCAACATAAAGCAGTAGACAAATCTTGCTTACCTCTTACTCCTGGTTTCCCTGGGGGTCCGGGTGGCCCCATTGATTGTTTTCCGTAATTGCGGCCATCTCGCACTGAAACACGTATAAATTGAAGAGATACTACATGTATGATCCAATTAAATAACAATAGCCAGAGATATTTAGGCGTTACATTTCGTCATTTTATCAATTAAAAGGAGCTTAATGGATGGTCTAAAAATTCGAATGCACCATATCCAACATTAAAAAAATGAAACCAAATCTTCTTAAAGTAATATAATATAATATAATATAATATAATATAATATAATATAATATAATTGCGAGAGAACTGGGAATCTTCTTTTCACGTTGTTTGTTTGTTTGTTTGTTTTTGTTTTCTCTTTAATTTGTGGTTCGTTAGTTTGTTCATTCGTTCGTTTTTTTTTTAATTTAGGCAGCTTTTGGTTGTGCTCTGTTATACGACCAATTGGCTAGTCAGTTTGGCCATTCCTTTTTTAACACTAGTGTACAAACCAAGTAGGTAGGACAATAGTGACGAGTCACTTGAGTGCGGTGTTTGCACCAATGCGTCGAGTCTGCAGAAAGATAAATTCATTGTTAAATCCCAAAATTATATTACATGTATAACCAAAGATTAACAAGAAACTGTAAGGTTTCCATGGATAATTGATTAATACACTAACAGCATACGTACCGTTTTATAAACCGCTTTTCCATTTCTTGAAATCGCTTTTCCATCAAGCTCGCACTTTTATTGTGTCTGTCAAGAAAGAAAAAGACACGCATCGCCAGCAGCTATAAAATCCCAACTGTTACAGACTAGCAGTCATCCTTTGTTCGTAAATTAATTCGTACTTAGCTTTTTTTGGATCGGTCAGGAATAAAGCAAAACAAATTCACATTGAGATTAGACGATGAACCTATAATGAAACAAACGCCACAACGGATAACGAGAAAAATAAACATGGAGAGATGAAAATAAAGGAAAAAAAGGAAATGGGAAAGGATTAGGAATGGACGGAGGGACGGACGAACAAACAAAGGAACGAATGAATGAATGGAATGAATGAATGAATGATTGAATGAATGAAATGAATGAATGAATGAATGAATGAATGAATGGAATGAATGAATGAATGAATGAATGAATGAATGAATGAATGAATGAATGAATGAATGAATGAATGAATGAATGAATGAATGAATGAATGAATGAATGAATGAATGAATGAATGAATGAATGAATGAATGAATGAATGAATGAATGAATGAATGAATGAATGAATGAATGAATGAAATGAATGAATGAATGAAATGAATGAATGAATAAATGAATGAATGAATGAATGAATGAATGAATGAATGAATGAATGAATGAATGAATGAATGAATGAATGAATGAATGAATGAATGAATGAATGAATGAATGAATGAATGAATGAATGAATGAATGAATGAATGAATGAATGAATGAATGAATGAATGAATGAATGAATGAATGAATGAATGAATGAATGAATGAATGAATGAATGAATGAATGAATGAATGAATGAATGAATGAATGAATGAATGAATGAATGAATGAATGAATGAATGAATGAATGAATGAATGAATGAATGAATGAATGAATGAATGAATGAATGAATGAATGAATGAATGAATGAATGAATGAATGAATGAATGAATGAATGAATGAATGAATGAAATGAAATGAATGAATGAAATGAAATGAAATGAAATGAATGAATGAATGAATGAATGAATGAATGAATGAATGAATGAATGAATGAATGAATGAATGAATGAATGAATGAATGAATGAAATGAATGAATGAATGAATGAATGAATGAATGAATGAATGAATGAATGAATGAATGAATGAATGAATGAATGAATGAATGAATGAATGAATGAATGAATGAATGAATGAATGAATGAATGAATGAATGAATGAATGAATGAATGAATGAATGAATGAATGAATGAATGAATGAATGAATGAATGAATGAATGAATGAATGAATGAATGAATGAATGAAATGAATGAATGAATGAATGAATGAATGAATGAATGAATGAATGAAATGAATGAATGAATGAATGAATGAATGAATGAATGAATGAATGAATGAAATGAATGAATGAATGAATGAATGAATGAATGAATGAATGAATGAATGAATGAATGAATGAATGAATGAATGAATGAATGAATGAATGAATGAATGAAATGAATGAATGAATGAATGAAATGAATGAATGAATGAATGAATGAATGAATGAATGAATGAATGAATGAATGAATGAATGAATGAATGAAATGAATGAATGAATGAATGAATGAATGAATGAATGAATGAAATGAATGAATGAAAATGAAATGAATGAAATGAATGAAATGAATGAATGAATGAATGAATGAATGAATGAATGAATGAATGAATGAATGAATGAATGAATGAATGAATGAATGAATGAATGAATGAATGAATGAATGAATGAATGAATGAATGAATGAATGAATGAATGAATGAATGAATGAATGAATGAATGAATGAATGAATGAATGAATGAATGAATGAATGAATGAATGAATGAATGAATGAATGAATGAATGAATGAATGAATGAAATGAATGAATGAATGAATGAATGAATGAATGAATGAATGAATGAATGAATGAATGAATGAATGAATGAATGAATGAATGAATGAAATGAATGAATGAATGAATGAATGAAATGAATGAATGAATGAATGAATGAATGAATGAATGAATGAATGAATGAATGAATGAATGAATGAATGAATGAATGAATGAATGAAATGAATGAATGAATGAATGAATGAATGAATGAATGAATGAATGAATGAATGAATGAATGAATGAATGAATGAATGAATGAATGAATGAATGAATGAATGAAATGAATGAATGAATGAATGAATGAATGAATGAATGAATGAATGAATGAATGAATGAATGATTGAATGAATGAATGAATGAATGAATGAATGAATGAATGAATGAATGAATGAATGAATGAATGAATGAATGAATGAATGAATGAATGAATGAATGAATGAATGAATGAATGAATGAATGAATGAATGAATGAATGAATGAATGAATGAATGAATGAATGAATGAATGAATGAATGAATGAATGAATGAATGAATGAATGAATGAATGAATGAAGGAATGAAATGAATGAATGAATGAAAATGAATGAATGAATGAATGAATGAATGAATGAATGAATGAATGAATGAATGAATGAATGAATGAATGAATGATTGAATGAATGAATGAATGAATGAATGAATGAAGGAATGAATGAATGAATGAATGAATGAATGAATGAATGAATGAATGAATGAATGAATGAATGAAGGAATGAAGGAAGGAATGAATGAAGGAATGAAGGAATGAAGGAATGAAGGAATGAAGGAATGAAGGAATGAAGGAATGAAGGAATGAAGGAATGAAGGAATGAAGGAATGAAGGAATGAAGGAATGAAGGAATGAAGGAATGAAGGAATGAAGGAATGAAGGAATGAATGAATGAATGAAGGAATGAAGGAATGAAGGAATGAAGGAATGAAGGAATGAAGGAATGAATGAATGAATGAATGAAGGAATGAAGGAATGAAGGAATGAATGAATGAAGGAATGAAGGAATGAATGGGAATGAAGGAATGAAGGAATGAAGGAATGAATGAATGAATGAATGAATGAATGAATGAATGAATGAATGAATGAATGAATGAATGAATGAAGGAATGAATGAATGAATGGATACAATGGATGGATGGATGGATGAATACAAGAATGAAGGAAAGAAGGAAGAATGAAATGGATGGATGGAGGGAGGGAGGGAGGAATAAACTAATCACCCCCGGAAACTGAAAAGGTGATCGCGGATTTTTTGACTGGTTGACTACTAGCTATTGATGCGCGACTGGTGAAAGAGTAGCTGGAAGTGTTCGTGGTGGTTATTAGCTACAAGCCTGCCCTGTTTACGTTTTTATCGGTGTCGTGTTAACGTCTTCCAAAGTTTATATCAACTTAGCACGATCAGCTTTGCAGATTTTATGTTCTCTTGGTATATTTTTGCTTATCAGATTTCCTTTAGATACTACGTCCTGCGAAAAATTCGCTTGCGGTCCTTTGAAGTTAATGCCATTTCAGTTGTTAAATGTTAGCTAATAACCCTGCTAGAAAATTTCACTGTATTCAATGGACTAAGATAGGGAGAGATTATTGAAATCAGCTTCCTTTTCGAAAAGGTCTGGGTTTTTTTGTTTGGACTATTAAATTTTTCGATTCTTTGTCTTTTGCCTGGTATACGTCCTCTTCATCAGCACTTATAGATCCATTCGGTGGTGATATTTTTCTTTATGGCTCTTTCGTTTTATTTAGTTTAGACTGTTTTTGAAAGTTGGTCCTTTTGCCAAGGTTTGATGTCTCCGTAGATCACACGCCATGAGATTTAGACCCTCTCATGCAAATATACAACTTTGTTCCGCTAACTTGAACTATAATATATATGCGAGAATTAATAGCTGTTGGCGGCCGGCGTGATAATTCAGGGGCACCCAACTACGGGTTTATCCCAAAAATACATTGAAAACGCTTTTTAGACTACATATATATATACAGATTACTTTTACATCTCTTGACATTTCATTCTAAGTGGTGCTAATGAATTTACATCTGTTCGGTGTCATCCTAGGGCAACTCAAGCCTTTTGTGAATTTACAATGGCCTCAGTATATTTTCTCGAAAACTTTGCGAAGGTGAGAATTTTTCCGAATATCAGCAGTTACAGTTGATAAGGCTGCGCAGTAATTTCGCAAAGAATCTCAGTTGCGTAAAAACTAGTGTTTCAGTCAAAAAGTATCACCGATCTGATATATTGAAAAAAAAAAAAAAACCGGCAAACGATCGCACGAAGACTTACCTTTCTTCTATGGCTCTTAGCATTTTTTGGACCTCCGAAAGACTGACCATCACATTATTTTTAGCTGATTTTCGCTGACGATGCAACAAGGTACGTTTTTCACCATCGCCAATTTTAGAGCTGTCATCAAACACTCGGTCGACAATTTGTTCTCTTTGACTTTGCTCGGACCGAATTTCATTCGTGGCAGAGAGGTGAGCCAAAATGGCACAGCACATCACAAACAAAGCCACGAGACGCAGACTGTAACGTGGAATTACTGTCGGGGAAGCTTTCATGGCGACTGGATGAGTCAGTACAACGAGTAATCCTTTGAATTTGACGCAGAATCAGATGAACCTTTTACTTAAACCACAACTGAATAGCTGTGATATATAGTAGCCAGATATCATAGGAAAGAACATCCGCCAGGTTAACATAAGCATGAAATTTTCCACGTTTGTGACGCAACACAGTCAGACGGAAGTAAACATGGAAGGGTGGGGTAAGGTGGGGGGAAGGGTTTGGAGTCGGGGATTAGGGCACTGTCAAAAAAATGGGAGTCCCAAGTAACGCAATTTTTTATGGAATGAGGGTATTGACTCGGCGGGTAGACCGCCTTCAATTTAGTTAGTATAGGTTAATTTGAATACTCTTTCATCCGACATGTGTTATGGTGCGTGATTCCCAATTCAATTTGCATCAATTGTCGAATGGCATAATCAAATATAGTGTCTTTTTTACATGCATATGATTCCCAGTGTTTTTACGGACGATAAGAACAACTTTTAATAAAAATTCATCCATACTAAGCTCTGAAGAATTGTTAATTTTATTTATCTTTTATACAGCACTGTGTTCTTATCACACTGTATTGCGCAGCATAATTCGCATTAATCGGCTCTACCTATAATACTACTGTCACTAAAAGTAAATACCAAATGGCAGTTAACAACGTTTGAGTAGCATTTTGTCAAGGCGTGATGGAAACCAGCAAGCTAAAATACGGAAGTAAAGTAGTTGCATCTTGCTGAAAGGATTGGTTTTTGTTTAACATTGTATATGAAAAACCATTGACAGCAATCGTGACATGAACATGATTCAGATCATTATGCAGTCAGTCAACCGGGGAAAGTGAACTTCAACTAGTAATACTTTACCCGTACAGAGACGAGAGAGAAGAAATGACTGTGCCTATTTTAATAAAGGGACAAACCGATTTTTCTGGTTCGAGAGCGCACTAACGTTGACCGTAACTATTTTCCACAATTTTCTAACCTAGTGGACAGATCTGAGTTCGACCCCGCGTAAAGGAGTACGTATACGCGCGAAAAGAAAACTGAAATACATAAACAAATAAATAAATAAAAATTATAAATAAAAAAGGAAGAAAGCAAAGAACTGAAAGCGGGTGATCCTGTAGCACGCTAACCTGTCATCAGTCGATCCTTCTTAGTTTTTCTGACCTCCCAATAATTCGTAGCCTGCGAATACAGCCGCCGCCGGAAACATTCGGCGGAAACATCCATTCACTGTGCGGGAAATGAATGAATGAGAAACGGCTGTATTCGCAGGCTAGACAATTTGGAACCGCCTTCTTCCAGTGACAGTAGCACGATGGAAAGTATTGAGCTCGATGAAATGAGTTTAGAATTGTCAGGAGCCTTTTGGAAATGAAGAACTAACACACTACCACTTGAAAGGACACGCAGAGTCACAACAGATCTTGGCCAGACTATTAGTATTAACCATCGGACGTACAAGCAAATTCATACCCCCACCGTGGTACAAGGGGGGAAGGGGGGTGGATGGAACCCCTCCCCTGAGTTTTGGATATGTTGCAGTATTTTGAAACGATTTTACCTTTAGTGGAAAGCCTTTGATCTTCTTCACAAGATGAGGTATATTTTATGGGTGGTGGCGCGGCTGGAGGCCTGTGATGTCACCAACAATGGTCGCCATCTTGGCCGCCATCTTGGATTTTACCAAGAATTGGAAATCAGGTTAAAACCGCAAGAAATGTTTTTTTTTTTTTTGTGCTTTGCATGAAAAAATAACACATAAATAAACACTTTGCATGATTTTAACCACATGATTTACTTTTATTGTTGAAAGAAGTTGGAAAAACATGTATGTTCACCCAAAATTGGCTTGACCACCTGCTACTTATGGCGTCATATCTCGTAACCATAGCAACGTGGACCATCACTAAAGTTGTCTCAACATTTCCTCTCCTCCTCTTTCGCTTTTCACTTTGTCTCCAAATTTTATACCCATAATATCCTGGTCGGGAAAGCTTACACAAAGTAGACGATCCTTCTCCTCAAGTTGATATTTCTGCATAGAGTTTATAGCTCAAGTCTGCTACTACCGGGAACTGAATACTTTCTGCTCGAGCTTGCTAATTCTGTCGTTCACATTCAGATATATCAACACTGTACCAAGTAGAAATCCCACGATACAAAACTAAAAGAAGGCGTGACACACGATAATCAAATTTCCTTTCTGACAGCGTCCGCATTGTCCGTTACTGATGGGATAGTTAACTTATCGTGCTCATCTCTTGAGTTCAAACTAAAACTATGCAAATTACTTCTCCACTTGCAGACAATCTTTGTTGTTGACGTGCTTAATTAGTTTAGACATTGTGTGTACGTATTTTTCAATCTTCTTTTAAGTGATAATGATGACGTCATAGCTCCCGCTCCAAAATCTAGCACAATTTCAATGAAATATAATTTGTTACATGCTAGGATAAGGCTTCTTAAAATTTATATTTGCAAAACGTTTTGACTTTTAACGCTTCGTGCTGGAGGCTGAAAACATGTTACATATCTTTGCTGTTTCTCGTTTAGCCTGTCCCAGGCGTTCAGATGGTGGAGCGCGAGGCGAAGCATGTGGGAAAATAGAAATAAGAAGGAAAGGAGGGAGAGAGGGGAAGGGGGTAAGGGAAAGAGAAAGGAGGTTCCTTCATTCTCGGCTTCATAGCTAAAACAATCGATTGTCAACAAAAGTGGACAAACTAGAGGAATGGTTCCGAACAGTTTGACTTGAAAATCATTGAGAACTCTTATGGGGGTGGTCGACCCCTGAAATACGATAGGAGCGTGCAGCCTAGGGTTTTAAGGTCCAGACCCGAAAAATCAAACATCAGTTTTTCAATAGGCTGCGTGTAAATGTAATAAACTCTAGGTTGCCAATTACAGTAATTACTCGAATAAGCACCTCTCTCAAATAAGCGCCGCATGGGGTTAATTAGCGCCGCGGCGCTTATTCGTGTAATTACGGTACTAAGCGGTATTTCTATGGTATTAAGCTCCGCTCTCAAATAAGCGCCGCGTTTTTGGAGAAAAAGTTAATAAGCGCCGCGTCGCTAACTCACGTAAATTTGGTATATTTGCTTATGCACTGTGAAACTTAACCTTTACAAATAAATTGCTTGTAAAGCGCAAAGTAACAGTATTTTTCTAAAAAAGCAATATTTAAGCAATACAAAACTTTTTTCCTGTGTTTGCATAGCCTAATATAAACACTTGAGGGGTTGGGAGAATTCGAGACAGTTATGCAGACCCTCGACGTGTCGAGTTTTCAACTCAAAAACTTTTTAAAATTCGTGCTTGTGTGATTAGTGTGCGAAGAGCAAAACATCTTGACTCCACACGTGTTTACATACTCTCATGCACACACATCTCTCGGCCAATCAGAGAGCGCGCGTACTATCTTAGTTATTTATAAACGTTGTTATCAGCTGCGCAGTATTCTTTTAGACTTCTCGTTTTTCGTTCTTAATCAGTTTTAGCTGATTAGATCTCTTCTCTAGAGATCCAACGTTGACAAGCAACAGGATCTTCGTCCACGTTTTTTCCTTCGCTTTTCTTGCGTTATTTTTTTTTCTTTTTGCTGGGCATTTAGTAGGCTTCATTTTGGTGGGAAAAAAACGCTTTTCGGTAAGCTATACAATTTACTGAGGATTTTGCGATTTTAGTTTCTCAAGTTGAATGTTGGTTGCTCAACTTACATGTTGTGTATACAATTAGAATGCAGCGCGCTCAATTTTCAAGAACGAGTGATCATGTTAAATGTTGGGCGTTTAATTAAGTTGAATTATTAACTTTGAATGTTGAAACGTGAAGTTGAAAGTTGGGTTCTCTAACTTAATGTTAGCCGCTCAAGTTGAATGTTAAGTACTCAAGTTGATTTTTGGCGGGGATTGAACATCATAATTATATATCCCGACCAGACATCCATATTTTGGGACCACGTGATTTGCCGCGTCCCTTTTCATGGGAGGAAGAGAAGGGGTACTGGGAAGGAAGATGGTTTGACGTTTGAAAAAGGCCTAATTGGTCTATTTAGTGGCTGGTAGCTTCGCCGGTATTGAAATGTGACTGTGTAAGTCATGAGTGGAAAAAAAATCATTTCATTTATTTTGATAATTCAACAGTTACCAACAGATTCTGAATGCTGACGTGTATTAGCTTATCGTGTTAAGCGATTGAACTCTTTAGCCCTTTCATCATGTAGCGAAGGAGACAAATTTCTCGTTGCCATGGATTTACCAATTAATTTCTCTTATGATTTACTCAAGCTACTTTCCACCAATGTGTCTGCTACTTTCCGCTAATGTGTCTGGCTGAACTGAAATAATCAGCAACTGAAAATGGGCTGCTTTAAGCAGATGATGTGTTTAAATTTTCTGAACGAGGTTTTCAAATCAATACAGTTCATTTTAAAAATCACATTTTGCCCCTTGAAACCCACAGTAGAAAAAAAATTCTCTCTTTCACTTGGTGCACACAGCACAAGTCAACTCTCGACCGTTGACATATGGACCACATGGTAGGTTGCCACACACTCCTTCCACAAAATAGAGTAATGCACCGTTCTTGTTTGCCTGGCTGCCAGGAATAGACTCAGCGTCTTTGTCAACGCAGATGAAATCATGTTGCTTCTTGTGGCCATAATCTTCAGTCATCAGGTACCCATGATACTCCTCGGTCCATCCAGTGGGGCAATCGTTCCTTGCGGGCATCAACAGCATTGAACCACGTGACTGGACAAAGCAGACAACACAAGGTGGATCATGTTGGTTAAGACTTTTCTTGAAAGGGTTAAACGAGAGTTCGTACTCAGCGCCGTATACGCGTCCGCCACCCTGGTGGCCATCTTTGTACCTGTCGTACTTTGGAGTCTTTGGAAGGCAAAGGTAGTTAACTCCACCTCCAGTGTGAGTGTAATGCTCTCCACCCATGATACCTAATAAGTAGAAAAGTTAGGGATAAGTTAACTCAATTCAACTAAAAACTCTGAAAACATCTATTCATGAAGTTAAGTGAATGACTTGTGACTTTAGAAATTCCAGTCATGAAGAATAACACATTCAAACTTGTGAGTAACAGTGTTGCGAACCGTCTTACTGCTTTCCGAAAAACGCATTAACTTAGGGTAGATTGAACATAATAGCTTTGCTGGGCAATGTACCTTTGGTCCTAACAGGCTACCAAAATATATAAGCTTCGAAATAGTAAATTATAATTATATATAGTTGTGAGGGATTCATAAAATCCTTGAACATGGTATCTCCGTCCCGTTGTTAGAATAAAGAAAATGACGAGATATTGGCACCAATTTGTTTCTGTTTCCTTGTTACTTGGATTTTGCTTTTGTTGGATTTATGAATTAAATGAAGGACAAAGTCATCCCCTTTTTGTACCTTTATAGACAATCTGAGCACCATTAGGGCATGAGGTCTTTCCCCAGCGAACATACTTCACCCCAGAATTGGCAGCTTTTCCTCTATCGCCTTTAACTCCCTGAGCTCCCTTAACCCCTTTAGGACCTAGAGGGACACAATTACGACAATCATTAACAATAATATTTATTCCTATGACAATGTTTATCATATGGGAATACTTCAGTGAAAATTTACATTTTGATTAGCTAAGATCGGAAGAATAATACTGCAACAAAAGCTGAGAGGCTAAATTACAAAAGCCAAACATTAGACATTAACTTGAGTTTATCACGGACTAATTTGATGATATAACTGTAAAGATGAGGTAAGCTTTCTAGCCTTGCTTCCTTCTTACTGACAGAACTGTAACTAAGACCCTGTTTACATGGAGTGGGGGACCCCGGTCTTGTGGGGTAGGTTTCTTTTGTTTTGTGTCTCCCAGAGTGTGAAAACAAAAGAAACCAACCCCACTAGATCGGGGTCCCCCACTCCATGCAAACAGGCCCTAAGAGAGATGGTACAGCTGTATTAAAATGGGCACCTCCATTTAGCAACCTCATTTATAATTCGAAATAGTCCATTAGTTTTATTAATGCCCTCCTAGTTAAATTAGCTTTTAGATATTTTCTATGAGGCAGCCCTAAACCTTACAAAAAGTAGACAACTGGTAACGCCGACATAAAGCAGTAGACGAATCTTGCTTACCTCTTACTCCTGGTTTCCCTGGGGGTCCAGGTGGTCCCATTAATTGTTTTCCTTTATTGCGGCCATCTCGCACTGAAGCACGTATAAATTTAAGAGATACAACATGTATGTTCAAATTAAATAACAATATAATAGCAAGAGATATTTAAGCGTTACATTGCGTCATTTAATTAAATAAAAGCGGCTTAATGGATAAGCTAAAAACCAGAATGCACCATACCCAACATTGAAAAATGAAGCCAAATTTTCTTAAAGTAAAAGACCTTATAATTGCGAGAGAACTGGGAATCGTCTTTCGATGTTGTTTGTTTGTTTGTTTGTTTTTGTTTTCTCTTTTGTGGTTCGTTAGTTATTAGTTCGTTCGTTCGTTTGTTGGTTTGTTTGTTTGTTTGTTTTTTTCGCCAAAGGCTGTCAGCCCAATTTTTAGTTTGGGCAGCATTTGCTTGTGCTCTGTTACACGATCAATTAATTGGCTCGTCAGTTTGGCCATTCCTTTTTTTAACACTAGTGTACAAACCAAGTAGGTAGGACAATAGTGACGAGTCACTTGAGTGGGGTGTTTGCACCAATGCGTCAAGTCTGTAGAAAGATAAATTCATTGTTAAATCGCAAAATTATATTACATGTATAACCAAAGATTAACAAGAAACTGTGAAGTTTCCATGGATAATTGATTAATTCACTAACAGTATACGCACCGTTTTATAAACCGCTTTTCCATTTCTTGAAGTCGCTTTTCCATCAAGCTTGCACTTTTATTGTGTCTGTCAAGAAAAAAAAAACTCAAAATAAGCCACTGTTTGAACACATTAAGCGTTAAATAATAATTATATTTACATTATCTCTGACACTCATCGCTATCAGGTATAAAATCCCAACTATTACAGACTAGCAGTCATCTTTTATTCGTAACTTAATTCTTACTTAGCTTTGGATCGGTCAGAAATAAAGCAAAACAAATGTCATTGCAATTGAGATTCGACGATGAACCTATAATGAAACGAACGTCACAACCGATAACGAGAAAAAATAAACCTACGGAGAGATGAAAATGAAGGAAAAAGAAGGAAATGGTAAAGGATTAGGAATGGACGGACGAACGAACGAACGAACGAACGAACGAACGAACGAACGAACGAACGAACGAACGAACGAACGAACGAACGAACGAACGAATGAATGAATGAATGAATGAATGAATGAATGAATGAATGAATGAATGAATGAATGAATGAATGAATGGATAGGATGGATGGATGGATGGATAAATGGATGGATGGATGGATGGATGGATGGATGGATGGATGGGTGAATGAACGAATGAAAGAATGAATACAGGAAGGAAGGAAAGAAGGAACAAAGGAATGGATGGATGGAGGAGGAGAGGGAGGGAGGGAGGGAGGGATAAACTAATCACCGCCTGAAACTAACTAACTGATCGCGGATTTTTTGATTGGTCGACTTAATTTGCTATACTTACTATGAATTAATGCCCGACTGGTGAAAGACTAACTGGAAGTGTTCGTGGTGGTTAATTATTTGCTACAAGCCTGCCCTGTTTAGGTTTCTATCGGTGTCGTGTTAATGTCTTCCAAAGTTTATATCAACTTAACACGATCAGCTTTGCAGATTTATGTTCTCTTGGTATATTTTTGCTTATCAGATTTCCTTTAGATCCTACGTCCTGCGAAATATTCGCCTGCGGTCCTTTGAAGTTATGCCATCTCAGTTGTTAAATTTTAGCTAAAACCCCTGCTAGAAAATTTCACTGTATTCAATGGACTAAAGATACGGAGAGATCGATTATTGAAATAAGCTTCCTTTTCGAAAAGGCCTCTTTTTGGGGCTATTACTTTTTTTCGATTTTTTGTCTTTTGCCTGGTATACGTCTTCTTCATCAGTACTTATAGATCCATTCGGTGGTGATATTTTTCTTTATGGCTCTTTCATTTTACTCAGTTTAGACTGTTTATGAAAGTTGCTCTTTCTGCCAAGTTTCGATGTCTCCATAGATCACACGCCTTGTGTTTTAGACGCTCTCTTGCAAATATAAAACTTTTTTCCACTAACTATGATATATTTGCGAGAATTAATAGCTGCTGGTGGCCGGCGTGATAATTCAGGGGCACCCAACAACGGGTTTCTTCCAAAAATACATTGAAAACGCTTTTTAGACTATACATACGTACAGATTACTTTTACATCTCTTGACATTTCATTCTAAGCGGTACTAATAAATTTACATCTGTTCGGTGTCATCCTAGGGCAACTCAAGCCTTTATTGAATTTACAATGGCCTCAGTATATTTTCTCGAAAACTTTACGAAGGTGAGAATTTTTCCGAATATCAGCAGTTATATAGTTGATAAGACTGCGCGGTAATTTCGCAAAGAATCTCAGTTGCGTAAAAACTAGTGTTCCAGTCAAAAAGTATCACCGATCTGATAAATTGAAAAGAAAAACCGGCAAACGAAGAGCTTACCTTTCTTCTATGGCTCTCAGCCTTTTTTGTACCTCCAACAGACTGACCATCACATTATTTTTAGCTGATTTTCGCTGACGATGCAACAAGGTACGTTTTTCACCATCATCAAACACTCGGTCAACAATTTGTTCTCTTTGACTTTGCTCGGACCGAATTTCATTCGTGGCAGAGAGGTGAACCAAAATGGCACAGCACATCACAAACAAAGCCACGAGACGCAAACTGTATCTTGCAATTACTATCGGGGAAGCTTTCATAGCGACTGGATGAGTCAGTGCAACGAATAATCCTTTGAATTTGACGCAGAAACAAATGAGCCTTTCACTTACGCCACAACAGCAAAGCTGTGATATATAGTAGCCAGATATCATAGGAAAGAACATCCGCCAAGTTAATATAAGCATGAAATTTTTCGCGCTTGTGACGGAACACAGTCAGAAGGAAGTAAAAATGGAAGGGTGGGGTGAGGTGGGGGGAAGGGTTTGGGGTCGGGGATTGGGGCACTGTCAAAAAAATGGGATTCCCAAGTAACGCAATTTTTTATCGAATGAGGGTATTAACTCGGCAGGTAGAACCCCCTTCAATTTAGTTAGTATAGGTTAATTTGAATACTCTTTCATCCGACATGTACTATGGTGCGTGATTCCCAATTCAATTTGCATCAATTGTCGAATGGCATAATCAAATATAGTGTCTTTACATGCATATGATTCCAGTGTTTTTACGGACGATAAAAACAACTTTTAATAAAAAATGCATCCATACTAAGTTCTGAAGAATTGTTAATTTTATTTATCTTTTATACAGCACTGCGTTCTTACCACACTGTATTGGCTCTACCTGTAATACTACTGTCACTAAAAGTAAATACCATATGGCAGTTTTTGATTAGCATTTTGTCACGGC
>CALNXK010000047.1:2197500-2222500 GCA_942486035.1 Porites lobata | reverse complement strand
CAGTCATTCTGGGGAAACTAATTAATAAAACTCAGACAACGCATAACTGGCACACGGAACACGGTAGTAGCACAGAGGCTAAACAAAAAGAAAAAACTCCTCACAACTGGTCGATCTCGACCTGAATCCCCCAAATAAGCACACAGGCTTAGTGCCAGTTAGGCTGCCAGTTAGGCTGGGGAAACTAATTAATAAAACTCAGACAACGCATAACTGGCACGAGGAACACGGTAGGAGCACAGAGGCTAAGCAAAAAGAAAAAACTGCTACAACTGGTCGATCTCGACCTGAATCCCCCAAATAAGCACACAGGCTTAGTGCCAGTTAGGCTGCCAGTTAGGCTGGAGAAACTAATTAATAAAACTCAGACAACGCATAACTGGCACGAGGAACACGGTAGGAGCACAGAGGCTAAGCAAAAAGAAAAAACTGCTACAACTGGTCGATCTCGACCTGAATCCCCCAAATAAGCACGCAGGCTTAGTGCCAGTTAGGCCGGGGAAATTTAATAAAACTGTGATAAACGTATAACTGGGACCGGGAACACTTCAGGAGCACAGAGGCTGAGTGCCAGGAAAACTGGGAATTATCTCCACTAATGTACCCAACAAGGCACGTAGCCCAATAACCAGTAAGACTGCCATAAAAGGCTAGGGCGGGACATTGAGGGTAAACAATGAATAACGACCCTGGCTAGAGGTCTGTAACATTGCCTGCAACCTAACTGCGTCAAACGAGACTTACGTCGCCTCCTAAAGAGCGGTTCCGGGACAGCTGACCTAAGCATACATGGAAACTAAATATATCAAGTAAAGGAGCAGGTGCAAAACTGAGATAACTAGTGTACAAGTACATAAAATAAGAAACGGGAAAAAGGCTGAAAACTAGCAGAGCTGAGCTACCGCTTACAAACTGAAGTAAATGCGGTCAGACGGAGGCCAGAAAAAACCTGCCCAAAAAAAACCCCGAAGGGAAAAAATGCGGGCAGGAAATCTGGGTAGGAACCAAGGCTCAAGCTCAAAGCCCTTCCTACGGGACTTTACAATGTAATCGAGAATATGTTGCTCCTAAAATAAATAAAACAAAAATTTAAGAAAAACCAAGGAGAGGTTGGTTCGTAAGCCTAGATGACGAACACGTGATATACGCAGCCTTATATACCCCCGATATGGCTACCCATGGTGCACCCGGCCTAGTACCCAGGCCCTGTTGTATCTCGTGCCGTCAAAATATTTATTTCTGCCTTCTTCGCGGGCTCATTCGTCAGAAATAACATATTTTGACTCCACTACACAACATCAACAGACAAAACGTAATGGCAAATAAGTTTATTTTGGGACGGCTTGGCGAGAACCAACCCTACAAAGTACGTAGAGTGACAAAGTATTGGGCGAAATGACAAATGAAAGCTCCTAGAGCCCAAGAAACTTGGAAACTGAAAGCCTTTTTTCTAGGTCATCATCGGTAGGCGTCCTTGGCTAGAACGGACTTTCAGCGGCCGAGCCACTGAAACACACTGTCACAAACCCCATTATAAGCAGCGAAGGTGGCCCCTCACGAACGCAAGGAATATAAACCAAAAGTGGAAGAGTCAACCCCGACAATTCTCAGGTCCTTGCGAAAAGCCTCTCTAATTGTGGTATAGCTGATAGGCTCGTTCTGGGAAACTAACTAAAAAGAGTTGTTCCCATGAAACATGGGGCAAAAAAAGATCCCCCTGAGCTAAAGGGGATGGAAAAAAGAGCAAGGTACCTCTTTAGAAGCTTGACAGGACAAGCAGGGCCAAACATTTCCGAAAAAATCACTTCGAGTCATCGTCCTTACAAAGTTGGTCGTTCTTGCTTTTGAGAACCTTAATGATCATGAAACCCTCATGAAAGAAAATATAATACCCCCTAATTATGGAGACCTCATCAAACCTAAAATCGTTTTGAAAACACACCTAGCCCCTTCAATAATCGAGTTATCCCTGGGAGAGGGGATACCCGCCATGGTATGAACCCATTTAATATCATAAACATCCGAGTCTTCGACGCACGGGGAGTGCGACTCTTCAATGAGGTGTTGCAAATACAAGGCAACATGGCAGGGACTGGCAGGACAGGCCCAGGAATGAAGCTTACTGGCAGCAAAACATTTTTACTTGCGAGAAGCACGAAGGTACACCACTGTCGTACTAACTGCCTTTGAGGAGAGAACCGTCGATTGCATTGTAGACTGTCTGTCAGCCTCAGGGTTCAACCCTCTGGTGGGAAATTCTGGGGCCCGCGCTAGAAACCAGAGCGGAATATATCTGAAAAGTAATCGAAAATACAAAAGAAAATGTGAAGATCACGCAATAAAAAAGAAAAAACACCGGAAAAGGGCAGTGGGGGGTCAAAAGGCTACATGCAAAAACCTAATGGGTCCAAACCTAAAGGTACGCATAACACGCGTGTAGAGGCACAGGCAACACTTTCCGTCAGGCGGCGTAGAGCAGAAGCCCGCCAGGGACGAGGGAGGTGTGGGGCGCCGAAAATAGACTCGAAGCGCTATGACGCCAAAAAATAAAGGCCTGGTTCTGAAAAGGGAATTACGGACCTTCCCTGGAACAAATAATCCCTGGAACTTAAGCAATAAAACCCAGTCCACAACAAAACTATTCAAATGCACTCCATCTCTAGTAGAAACATTTCAGAAAATAGCTGACTTCCATACGTGAGGAATAAGGGCTCCCGTGAGCGCGCAGAGCCCAATGTGTCTGATATACATGACTCTGACAATGAGGCAAACAGGTCGGCCAAGCCAGTTGTTGTCCTATCCCCAATTTTGAGCGAAGGCATAAACAGCCTAACAGCCTGGCTGAAAAAATAGAGAGTTAAGCCAAGGCAACTCGCCGTTGTAACTACAGGCGAACCTGTCAATAATGTAAGGACCTAAGAGGTGATTTAGCCCTAGCAAAACAAAATCGTTGAGGCCGTAACCATCGAAGTCAACGAGTTTGCAGATACAGACCGCACTAGCGTTCAGGTCCCTAGGGATCCACTTGACCTCGAACGAAATACAATGATGGGAGCAAATTTGAAAAGCAACTAGGGCTAAATTCTTTGAGATCGCATTTCCTGCTGCCGTCGCGGAGAATGGATTCGACGTTCTGGTTGTCAGAATACCAAAAAACCTTGGAATTAGATGAAGGGCTCGCGAAGGCTAGTAAGGCAAGACAAACCGCTTTGAGCTCTCTTCAAGTCGATCTACGAACACTTTCCGACCAATTCTGATAAAAAATCAACTCAGATTCAGACTCCACTTAAACGCCGCAGGCTGAATCGGAAGCATCGGAGAAGCCGAAGCTTACTCTCACTGGAAGCGAACTGGGACCCCTCGATAAATTAGGCCGTAGAGAGGCTAACATAATTCGACCAAAATTCAATCACATACAAAGAATCAACGGACAGGAAAACCTAGCTATCCCAGGAAACAGCTGAGTAAACAACTGAGAAAAGAAATCGGGCCATAATGCACGCGACGGATCCCACGCTACTCGAGAGGGAAATACTATGAGCGGCTACACACGGGACGCGTAGAACGTGGACTGTGGTGGACGACTAATAAGAAGACAAAGCCGCCAGGTCGCGAGACAATTTAGCAATACGTTCATCCGTGGCTCTAATACTTCCATCCAGAGTGTTATGTTGAGATGAACGCGAAGCCACTAGAAAATTCGAACGGGCTCCCACAGGGACTTTTCCTCATAGGAATTCGAACAAAGCGAGACTAAAGCAAATCGGCATAGGCAGCCCGCAAACTGTAAATTAAGGCCTGAACGCGATAGGTTCCTCCTCCTATAGCTAGACCATAGTCAAGAAAAATGGCAATAGGGATACCTTGGCTTCTTCTAGATTTCTGAAGCGGTTTGAGGGAGGCTGACAAGAACCCAAAGGGAAGCGCGCAAAGTAGAAAATACCTAAAAACCCAGGTGCCGAGATCCCAGGTGAACGCAAGGAAATACTGGTGATCAGGGAAAATTACGATAACCGCACTAGAGGTAAATATGAATAAATATGAATAAATAAAAACCCATATCAAAAATATAAGTGGCCATGCACAAGTCTTCGCACTTGAATTTCTGTTTGAAGAAAAAAGTGCAAACGTGCCTAAAATCCAGGATTAACCTTTGTTAGCCGGAGCGGCGCGTCAAACAGAAAGCGGGTAAATGATATTGGAATGCAAAAATTATTAAAAGGAGGTTGAGGCTGGGAAGCTCATTAACAGCTACGGACAAAAAGAACTGTAAACACGTGCAGAGGCATTGTAGGATTTGTAAAAAAAAACATAAAAAGCTGGAAGAAGGGAATTTGTAACTAAGACTAAAAACATTCAAAATGAACAGAGAAACTAGCAAAGTATGCCAGAAATAGATAACTGTGAAAAATCTTCCCCAAACTGAAGGCAGAATAGAAATATCAACGGTACACTCAGAGCTCTAAACCGCGCCTAAAACTAGCGGGGTGAACGTCAGAAGAAACTGGTATAATATCGAGACAATCCTGATCCATATTACGGCTTGCCGCCTAAAAAATTCAGTACTAAATTAGAATAGACTGCACCTGATTGTTGTCCTTCATCTAGCCATTTGGGAGTTTGGGATGTTTGGCTTGTTCATCGTCGGGTAACAGGAACGCTTTCCACGGGCAAAACAGGTCCCGACACTGGGTCGTCGAGAAGGCGAAAATTAAAACAGGAACGTTTGACATGAGGCTGGGGTTGCATACGTGAAGTTGAGGTGGACGCCGGCGTTCCCACTGGCGAGGATCTGTTTTTGAGTGGTCTTCTTCTTCTTAAGGGCCTAGTACGCTACACAGCCGCAAAATTCTGCACTGTGGATCCTTTAAAACTGGTTTTCGTTGGCCTTCTTCTTGAACTTACGTGGTTCGTTATACTTTAGTTTCTTAATTTCCTTCATCTGCTGCTCGGCCAAATATTCATTAGCGCGCTTGATTTGACCAACGGTTTCCGTTAACAAAACTTTAAACGAGTCCATTAACTGTTTGTTATTCTCCTCAATGAGATCGGACACTTCGTCTTTGCTGACGGATATAACGCAAGAAAGAGCCGATAAGAACGTTAAGAAAAACCAAGGAGAGGTTGGTTCGTAAGCCTAGATGACGAACACGTGATATACGCAACCTTATATACCCCCGATATGGCTACCCATGGTGCACCCGGCCTAGTACCCAGGCCCTGTTGTATCTCGTGCCGTCAAAATATTTATTTCTGCCTTCTTCGCGGGCTCATTCGTCAGAAATAACATAAGTCATGAGTGGAAAAAAATCATCTCATTTATTTTGATAATTCAACAGTTACCAACAGATTCTGAATGCTGACGCGTATTAGCTTATCGTGTTAAGCGATTGAACTCTTCAGTCCTTTCATCATGCAGCGAAGGAGACAAATTTCTTCTTGCCATGGATTTACCAATTAATTTCTTTTATGATTTACTCAAGCTACTTTCCGCCAATTTGTCTGGCTGAACTGAAATAATCAGCAACTGAAAATGGGCTGCTTTAAGCAGATTATGTGTTTAAATTTTCTGAAATAGGTTATACAGTTCATTTTAAAAATCACATTTTGCCCCTTGAAACCCACAGTAGAAAAAAAAATTATTTCTTTCACTTGGTGCACACAGCACAAGTCAACTCTCGACCGTTGACATAGGGACCACATGGTAGGTTGCCACACACTCCTTCCACAAAGAAGAGTAATGCACCATTCTTGTTTGCCTGACTGCCAGGGACAGACTCAGCGTCTTTGTCAACGCAGATGAAATCAACTTGCTTCTTGTGGCTATAATGTTCAGTCATCAGGTACCCATGATACTCCTCGGTCCATCCAGTGGGGCAATCGTTCCTTGCAGGCATCATCAGCATCGAACCACGTGACTTGACAAAGCAGACAACGCAAGGTGGATCGTGTTGGCTAAGACTTTTCTTGAATGGGTTAAACGAGAGTTCATACTCAGCGCCGTATACGTATCCGCCACCCTGGTGGCCATCTTTGTACTTGTCGTACTTTGGAGTCTTTGGAAGGCAAAGGTAGTTAACTCCACCTCCAGTGTGAGTGTAATGCTCTCCACCCATGATACCTAATAAGTAGAAAAGTTAGGGATCTGTTAACTCAATTCAACTAAAAACTCTGAAAACATCCATTTTGAAGTTAAGTGAATGACTTGCGAAATTAGAAATTCCAGTCATGAAGAATAAGACGTTCAAACTTATGAGTAACAGTGTTGCGAACCATCTTCCTCTTAACGTTCTGAAAAACGCATTGACTTGGGATAGAACTTAATAGCTTTGTTGGGCAATGTACCTTTGGTCCTAAAAGGCTACCAAATATTATATAAGCTTTAAAATTAAAAATTATAATTAGAAGTATGAGGGATTCATAAAATCCTTGAACATGCTATCTCGGTCCCGTTGCTAGAATAAAGAAAATGAAGAGATATTGTGATTAAATTGGTTCCTGTTTCCTATTTAATTTGATTTTCCTTTTGTTGAATACATAAATTACATGAAGGATAACGTCATCGCCTTTTTGTACCTTTATAGACAATCTGAGCACCATTAGGGCATGTGGTCTTTCCCCAGCGAACGTACTTCACCCCAGAACTGGCAGCTTGTCCTTTATCGCCTTTAACTCCTTGAGCTCCCTTATCCCCTTTAGGACCTAGAGGGACACAATTACGACAATCATTATCAAGAATGCATGTTTTTTTTTCCTATGACCATCAGTCTATCATATGGGAATACTTCAGTGAAAATTTTTATTTTGGTTAAGAAAAACAATATCAACAAATCTGAGAGGCTCATTACAAAAGCTAAACATTAGACATTAACTTGAGTTTATCACGGACTAATTTGATGGTAGAAGTGTACATGTGAAGATGAGGTAAGCTTTCTCACCTTGCTTCCTTCTTACTGACAGAACTATAACTAAGAGAGCTAGTACAGCTGTATTAAAATGTGCACCTCCATTTAACAACCTCATTTATAATTGAAATAGTTCATTATTAGTTTTATTAATGCCCTCCTAGTTAAGTTAGCTTTTAGATATTTTCTATGAGGCAGCCCTATACCTTACAAAAAGTAGACAACTGGTAACGCCGACATAAAGCGGTAGACAAATCTTGCTTACCTCTTACTCCTGGCTTCCCTGGGGGTCCAGGTGGTCCCATTGATTGTTTTCCGTAATTGCGGCCATCTCGCACTGAAACACGTATATTGAAGAGATACTAAATGTATGTTCCAATTAAATAACAATAGCCAAAGATATTTAGGCGTTACATTGAGTCATTTTATCAAATAAAAGGGGCTTAATGGATGGTCTAAAAATCCGAATGCACCATATCCAACATTGAAAAAATGAAACCAAATTTTCATAAAGTAATAGACCTTACAATTGCAAGGGAACTGGGAATCGTCTTTCGATGTTGTTTGTTTGTTTGTTTGTTTTTGCTTTCTCTTTTGTGGTTCGTTAGTTCGTTCGTTCGTTTGTTTTTTGTTTTTTTCGCCAAAGGCTGTCAGCCCAATTTTTAATTTAGGCAGCATTTGGTTGTGCTCTGTTATGCGACCAATTGGCTAGTCAGTCTGCATTTTACAGTGTGGCCATTCCTTTTTTAACACTAGTGTACAAACCAAGTAGGTAGGACAATAGTGACGAGTCACTTGAGTGCGGTGTTTGCACCAATGCGTCGAGTCTGTAGAAAGATAAATTCATTGTTAAATCGCAAAAGATTAAGAAGAAACTGTGAAGTTTCCATGGGTAATTGATTAATACACCTACAGTATACGCACCGTTTTATAAACCGCTTTTCCATTTCTTGAAGTCGCTTTTCCATCAAACTTGCACTTTTATTATGTCTGTCAAAAAAAAAAGCACAAAATGAAAAAAAAAAAAAAAAAAGCACTGTTCGAACACAAGCGTTATACAGTGGAACCCCGATACAACGATCCTCGATATAACGATATCCCCGGTATAACGATAAGTATGCTATGTCCCGGGAAAAGTTACAGTAAAATGTATGGGACAGAACCCCGATATAACGATATTCCCGATATAACGATGAGTTTTTAGTGCATCGAGCGTAAAATCTTCCCCGATATAACGATATTACAGTATCAGTACACAGATACAATTTAAACAAAACAGTGATTTAATACAATAACATTTATACAGTAATCGAGTACAGTAATCTGTAACGTTTCTGTCAACAGCTTTCAGTTTACGATGCCTCTTTTATCCTCCTTGTCATTTAATAGTTCTTTCTGAGTTTTAGTATTTTTGACTCCTTCTTGTGACAAAAGGTAAGCAATTAGAGATTTTATTAATACGTTGGATGATTCGGGCGAACGAGAGAGAGAATTCCTTTCCTCTCTTTCAGCGATGGGGGATGCGTTTTCAAGATTCCAAATAAAACAAATGAGGCAAACCAACCTTGAAGAGTACTTTAATTAATGAACAAGTGTCTGTTAAAAAAGAAAAACAATGAACACGCAAACAACGAAAAGTAAAGATGATTACAGTCGCAACTTCAAATGTTTAAGTTTTGTTTTGTTTCCCTTTTACGATTCATACCACAGACTTTGTTGTGTAACCTTGATAACGTCTAATGCTTTGCAAATTGTTTAACGACATTGCTGCGTGCTTGAAACTCTACATTTGTTAGTCATTTGATACTCATTACAAGTTTAATTAAACAATATGTAGTAAAAAAAGTACATGTTCATTTTACCCCGATATAACGATATTTTCGGTTATTTTACGGCAATGAATGAATGAATGAATGAATGAATGAAGGAAGGAATGAAGGAATGAAGGAATGAAGGAATGAAGGAATGAAGGAATGAAGGAATGAAGGAATGAAGGAATGAAGGAATGAAGGAATGAAGGAATGAAGGAATGAAGGAATGAAGGAAGGAAGGAAGGAAGGAAGGAAGGAATGAGTGAATGAATGAATGAATGAATAAATGAATGAAGGAATGAATGAATGAATGAATGAATGAATGAATGAATGAATGAATGAATGAATGAATGAATGAATGAATGAATGAATGAATGAATGAATGAATGAATGAATACAGGAAGGAAGGAAAGAAGGAAGAAAGGAATGGATGGATGGAGGGGGAGGGAGGGAGGGAGGGTGGATAGACTAATCACCGCCTGAAACTGAATAAATGATCGAGGATTTTTTGATTGGTTGACTACTAGCTGTACTTACTATGAATTAATGCGCGACTTGTGAAAGACTAACTGGAAGTGTTCATGGTGGTTAATAAATAGCTACAAGCCTGCTGCCCTTTTAAATTTTTATCGGTGTCGTGTTAATGTCTTCCAAAGTTTATAACAACTTAGCACGATCAGCTTTGCAGATTTATGTTCTCTTGGTATATTTTTGCTTATCAGATTTTCTTTAGATCCTACGTCCTGCGAAATATTCGCTTGCGGTCCTTTGAAGTTAATGCCATTTCTGTTGTTAAATTTTAGCTAAAAACCCTGCTAGAAAATTTCACTGTATTCAATGGACTAAAGATACGGTGAGATTATTGAAATAAGCTTCCTTTTCGAAAAGGCCTCTTTTTGGGGCTATTACTTTTTTCGATTCTTTGTGTTTTGCCTGGTATACGTCTTCTTCATCAGCCCTTATAGATCCATTCGGTGATGATATTTTTCTTTATGGCTCTTCCATTTTACTTAGTTTAGACTGTTTTTGAAAGTTGCTCATTTTTGCCAAGTTTCGATGTCTCTATAGATCACACGCCTTAGCTTGTGTTTTAGACCCTCTCTTGCAAATAGACAACTTTTTTCCACTAACTATAATATATATGCGAGAATTAATAGCTGCTGGTGGCCGGCGTGATAATTCAGGGGCACCCAACTACGGGTTTCTCCTAAAAATACATTGAAAACGCTTTTTAGACTATATATAGAGAT
Source organism: Porites lobata (assembly GCA_942486035.1). Taxonomy (NCBI): domain Eukaryota; kingdom Metazoa; phylum Cnidaria; class Anthozoa; order Scleractinia; family Poritidae; genus Porites; species Porites lobata. The sequence goes on along the minus strand of CALNXK010000047.1, from coordinate 2,212,534 downwards.
TACTTTTACATCTCTTGACATTTTATTCTAAGCGGTGCTAATAAATTTATATCTGTTCGGCGTCATCCTAGGGCAACTAAAGCCTTTTTTAAATTTACAATGGCCTCAGTATATTTTCTCGAAAACTTTACGAGGGTGAGAATTTTTCCGAATATCAACAGTTACAGTTGATAAGATTGCACAGTAATTTCGCAAAGAATCTCAGTTGCGTAAAAACTAGTGTTCCAGTCAAAAAGTATCACCGCTCTGATAAATTGAAAAAACAAACAAAAAAAAACACGGCAAACGGAGAGCTTACCTTTCTTCTATGGCTGTTAGCCTTTTTTGTACCTCCGACAGACTGGCCATCATACTATTTTTAGCTGATTTTCGCTGACGATGCAACAAGGTACGTTTTTCACCATCGCCAATTTTAGCGCCATCATCAAACACTCGGTCGACAATTTGTTCTCTTTGACTTTGCTCGGACCGAATTTCATTCGTGGCAGAGAGGTGAACCAAAATGGCACAGCACATCACAAACAAAGCCACAAGACGCAGACTGTAACGTGTAATTACTGTCGGGGAAGCTTTCATGGCGACTGGATGAGACAGTACAACGAATAATCCGTTGAATTTGACGCAGAAACAGATGAGCCTTTCACTTACACCACAACTGAAAAGCTGTGATATATAGTAGCCAGATATCATAGGAAAGAACATCCGCCAGGTTAATATAAGCATGAAATTTTTCGCGCTTGTGACGTAACAGAGTCAGAAGGAAGTAAAAATGGAAGGGTGGGGTGAGGTGGGGGGAAGGGTTTGGGGTCGGGGATTGGGGCACTGTCAAAAAAATGGGAGTCCTAAGTAACGCAATTTTTTTATGGAATAAGGGTATTAACTCGGCAGGTAGAACCCCCTTCAATTTAGTTAGTATAGGTTTATTTGAATACTCTTTCATCCGACATGTATTATGGTGCGTGATTCCCAATTAAATTTGCATCAATTGTCGAATTGCATAATCAAATATAGTGTCTTTACATGCATATGATTCCCAGTGTTTTTAAGGACGATAAAAACAACTTTTAATAAAAAATGCATCCATACTAAGTTCTGAAGAATTGTTAATTTTATTTATCTTTTATACAGCACTGCGTTATTATCACCCTGTATTGCGTGGTATAATTCGCATTAATCGGCTCTACCTATAATGCTACTGTCAGTAAGAGTAAATACCATATGGCAGTTAACAACGTTTGATTAGCATTTTGTCACGGCGCGATGGAAACGAGCGAACTAAAATACGGAAGTAAAATAGTTGCATCTTGCTGAAACGATTGACTTTTGTTTAACATTGTATATGAAAAACCTATAACAGCAATCGAAATACATGAACATGATTCAGATGATTGTGCAGTCAGCCACCTAGGGAAAGCGAATTTATTAGTAATACTTTATCCGTATAGAGACGGGAGAGAAGAAATGACTGCCTATTTTGAATAAAGGGACAACCCGATTTTTCTGATTCCAGAGCGCAAAAAGTTGACGGTAACTATTTTCCACAGTTTTCTAACCTAGTGGACAAATCTGAGTTCGACCCCGCGTAAAGGAGTACGCACGAAAAGAAAACTGAAATATGTAAACAAATAAATAAATAAAAATTATAAATAAAAAAAGGAAGAAAGTAAAGAACTGAAAGCGGGTGATCCTGTGGCACGCTAACCTGCGATCAGTCGATCCTTCTTAGTTTTTCTGGCCTCCCAATAACTGATTCGTAGCCTGCAGATACAGCCGCCGCCGGGAACGTTCAGCGGAACTGAACATGTATTCAATGTGCGGGAAATGAATGAATGAGAAACGGCTGTATTCGTAGGCTAGACAATTTGGAACCGCCTTCTGCCAGTGACAGTAGCTCGATAAAAAGTATTGATCTCGATGAAATGAGTTTAGAATTGCCACGAGCCTTCTGGAACTGCAGAACTAACACACTACCTCATGAAAGGACACTCAGAGTCACAACAGATCTTGGCCAAACTATGAGTATTAATGTATAAGAATTTAACGTGAGTCCGATAATAAAGCAAAGTCATTGTGGGTCCCAGGTCATTACATATTGCGCAAGCAATTGCCTCATTGTCACACCACTTTGTCACGTAAGGTCACGAAAACAATTTTCTTACAGAACAGCGGACTTCTATGAGAGCAAACCTGTTGTGTAATCTCAACATAGAATGTACATTTTCAACGCGGTTGCCAACCCATCGTTCCCAGGGTTCTCTCCTACCTGCCCTACGGAGCGAGAGAGAGAGAGAGAGACTTTAGGAAAGAACCCTGGGAACGAGGTTACTCGCCGGTCTAAGATACTTGAGAGCTTCAAGGCGGAAAAACGTAATGAGCATGCGTGAACTTGTTTGCTCAGATCCCCTGGCCGGGTTTGAAAAAATGGCGGAATTTTAAATATTTTATTGCCTAAAAATAAAATGTTTCCACTCATAACCTGGAAAGAACTGGCATTTTATCTTCAAAAGTTGCAAGCTGTGGTTATAACCTTGTCGTTACTTAATTTTCCCGAAGAATACCTCATGGTAAAACGGACTTTAACGACATTAATTTCCTTGCGTTGTACTGGAAATGTGCATACGTAAGTCCGACTTTTTTCAAGATGCATTCACAAAATGTGTTCATATAAGGAAGTTCCTGGATATATAAGGTCCGGAGCTCCACTGTGGACACAAAATCAACACATCTTTGGACAGTGATTTGCCCAAAAAAATTAACGCTTGCCCACAATGTGTTTGAAGTCACTGAACTTTGTCGCACTCGAGCTGGCAATCGCAGTTTCGCAGATCACTAAGATATAAACGAAATCCTCAATGTAGAAGTTATTGCGTTGATATGTGGGCAGAAAAAAGGTCAATCTTTATCTAGTAAAATCTTCCCAAAAATCGGTTTCAAAGCAACTATAGTTCTTTAAACTTGCTCGTTTCGCGCACATATATATAAATTTTGCTTTGTTTTGTCAAGTTGAACACGCATATAACATCTGTCAAAAACCTACGCGTAATTAGGATTTCGTTCAAACAAAGTTAAAGTTACATTATTTCAAAAACTTCTTGCTGACAATGAAGAGATGAATTTTCTGTACGAAAACAACCTACCTAAACGCAAAAGATCAGTTGCAACTTGGCAGTCAAGCCATGATTCACCATTTACTTATTTTCAATAAGCTTAACTGGTCCATGCGAGGGTCTTCGTTTAAGCAAATTAAACTCAGCCGATCATTAGAAAATACAGAAAATTGCACATAAGGGTTTGTTTTGCTCGCCTCAGTCAAATCCAGCTGCAGCAATTGTTTACGGAAGAAGAGTCAATTGTTTTTGAAGTCACTGCCGGCAGTTGTCGTCTACTTTAAAGCGAGCGAAAAGGACAATTTGCGTACAGAAAGTTATTCTTATAAAGAACAGAAACTTTCACAGTGCACTGGAAAACAAAACTATGAAATGAAAAATGATCTTGAGTAAGCTTGCTGGCCTTCTATTTCCTAGAAAGTTTAATAAGCGCACAAGTTTGTTCACTCTGATGCCTTATAAAAGCAATATGGTTCTTTGACTGAAGACAAAGATAAAGCTGGTTCTGCAAAGGTAATAAATCTGGACATGTAAAAAAAGTAACCGTAACTACTAATTACAGAATACAAGCAGGTTTTAATTCAACCCGGCGAAATCAACTCATAAATTATTCGGATGTACAATCAGAAAAAATACTCGCCTCTTTAGAAATGTTCAAAACCTTTTATTCCACCTCAGACCGACGGAATGATCCTTTTTTCCTTTAACATTGGTTGTTCTGAATCCAAAGTAATTTTCAAGCGACGAAAAAAAAGCAAACATGTCAAATAAAATTGCTTTACAAGGAGCAAACTGTCGCACCTCGTGCATTTCACTCAGAACTCCAGCAACAAACAAGCACAAAGTCAACGCACAGAAAATTCCTGCCTTGAGCCTGCGATAAGGGATGCGCAGAAGCTTGCGCAGAACGTTTTTCCGTCCTGAACTTGAGAGCAGTTCGTCGGCCTTTTCAGTTGTTACTGACGGGCTGAAGAACTTACTCAGATTCTGTAGCCTGTCCAGGTTCTCTGTAGAAAGTGGAGACGTCGCGAAAATAAAACGAGCGACTTTTTACTGCACCACTGCATTACTATCTTGGAGCCTGGGACAGGCTAACTAGAGGGTCCTAATGGGGGTACCAAATTCTCAGTTAACTACCATTTTTTCGGCCGAATATCAGTTAACTACTAATTTTGGTTAGCTATTAACTTTCACTTTCCATCAGCGAATATTATTCCGTCATAACCCGAATTTTTCTTCCTTCAGCAAGTAAGTCACTTTGGGGAGTAGGCCCTACTAAAATCAAGGTGTACATTTACATGAACTCTGCCACTAGTACAATTTATTAGTAACTGAAAATATAAGTCGCATAACCATCAATGTGACACCGGCGTCAGAGATCCAGACACACCAGTCATGATCTCGTGACTGATCTTCCCGACATGGCCTTGCATGTCCTGCCATAAACTACTTCAAAGTCACCTTCTTCGGGCACTTTCATTATCTGATCGGAATCAGTCGTGTACTTTTCGGGTTACTGTATGTCCTGTATCTTGTTGTTGGCCTAAGTTTCAATCCGTTTTTAATCCTTGAAATCCATTGCAACAAACGACGAGAAATATTATCAATGCCAAAATATAGTCTTAAATAACAAACTGGACCATGAATATTTCTGGAATTCAACTGGTGAATTCAATCACTGTTTGCACCGATGGTAGAGACATAGTTGAGAGTGCTGACAAAGACATGAAAGCATTTGACACGGGACAATTCGACTTTTCGTGAGTGTAGCCCACTTCGAACTCTTAGTTCTTTTGCGAATCCTTTACTGTGATTCCAAAGTCTTAATTGAGCGTATTTCAACGCACTAAATGTTCTGTGTTGAAGTGAGAAACCGCGTGTAGGTTTTCCACCTGCGATGTCAAAAGTTTTTTGTACCTCGATAAAAATTTTGTCGACATCCTCTTTCTCGTCCCTCAATGATACCTTTTTCGCGGACGTAACTTTTTCGCGTATTTCAAAACCCTGAAAAAGATATCCAAGGGTTTTAAGACAGATGAAATGAAACTGCCGAAAGTGTTTCAGAAAGACCGGTTTAAACACGAGCTTTTCTTTCTATTATAAAAATTCTCAAAAGTTAGAACTCCAACATCAGTTAAAAAAATGATTTCTCGTAGGTACAAATTCCATGTACTTAAAAGAAAGATTGCCGATTTCTTTGAACCCTCAGAAATGCTTTTCTTTTTGGCCAGATCCAATGCTTGACTTGACAATCTTTTGGGTCCGAAAAACAGTATTTTCTATTTAAGACACAGAAGACGAATTATTCGTTGAGTTGTCTACAACCAGCTCTTTGACTGACGCTTTCTGCAGTTTGTCGGGTACTGCCCTGGTGCCTTTTGCACATAGTAATATCAGTTAATGTGCCACCGGGTCTATCAGCGGGACAGAAAAATGTCAGAAAATAGCATTTCTGTTTGCAAAACTTTGTTGCTTTCATTAACATTAATATAATATCACTTAACTGTTAACTTTTCATTTATCAGGTAACTGCTAATTTTTTCGCCAGTTATCAGTTAACTACTGTTTTTTTGGCCAAATATCAGTTAACTATATTAACCCCATTCGCACTCTCTAACTATTCTGTAGAGTATTAAAGTTGAGACTGCGTCACGAGAACGGGATAATAGGGACTGACGTAAATTTAAAGTTAATACCCGCCGTAGCTAATCACAAGTTAGGTAATCGAACCCCATCGAACTACAATCATTCGATTGACTTCGATTGGGTTTGGTAATCGAACTTAATCGAACTCACTCCAAAATTTTGTCAATCGAACAAAATCAAAAACCGCAACAACCGAACATAAACCCAGTTTCATCTGTTTTAAAACAGGGGGTTGCGTTCAAATAAGTTATGTATCAATTGGCTTCAATTTCAAACACGAGTAGGCAAAGATGTCACAGAGGGCGGAAAACGAATTCGCCGTCTGTGTCGCTGTTATTTCTTTTACATTTAATGAAGTATTGTAACGCCAAAAGTGTGGCTTGTATTGCTTCTGCTGTTCAACAGCTTTTAGAAACGCCGCTTGTACTTTTAATAGACATTTACTTTGATGTTATGAGAGCATGGTAGCGCTAGTAATGACTATTTTGTATATGTTTTCCCTTTTGCGTGTGCTCAGATCCTGTTAGTTACAAAGGTCTTTTTTCCGTATCGAAACTTTATCGAAGAAGGTTTGACTTTTCTGGTACCTTAAGAATATCCCCAGTCGGTGTTGTCCCTAGAAAGACATTTTGGATGGTTTTACTGTGCAGTTCAATGTTTCCCACTATCAATTGTGAATTTGTCGTCTTTGAGTCACTTTAACTATAAAGATTTTAGTTAATTCCGGGTTAATTGAAATATTTTTCTTTTCAAACTGCTTCACGCACATCCTAGAGGGAGATCTTTCCGATTCAATTGAAACTGGATGCGTTGCCTTCTGCCGAACAAAATCAAACTAATCGCGTCGATTGAGTTCGATTGGTTCGACTGAGTTCGGTAATCGAACTCACCGAAAAGTTCCAGTTCGATTATGTTCGATTACCGAACCAATCGAACAACAATCCGACCGATTTAGTTTGAAAGAGTTCGATTGATTTTTGGTTCGGTTTTGTTCTATTTAGTTATACCACGCGTTTTAATTATAGTAAAGTTGTTTCAGGAATCGCAAGGAAAGTTCAAACGGTAGTATTATGATATGCATTTATTGTGGAGCTTCGATTTGTTTCATCACGTTTAATTTGTTTCTGTTATTTCGCGCGACTTGGGAAGGACGAGTAAATCAAGACTAAATTTGGTTCAAAACAGGGTAAGCGCGAAGCCCTTGAAACGAAAATATTGTTTCATCAAGGAAAAGAAAAAACGTTCTTGCTAGGAAATCTTATTTCGTCATGAAAGGTCTGGACAATCCCCCAGTATTTGTTAGACTCAACACATCCTTCTTGTTGTAATTAGTTCAATTGTAGCTTTGCTAAGTGTCTCTTCATCTCAGTTTGATCTTCTTTACAATCATTCACTTCCAGTACAGAAAAGCGTCCTAAATTTGAAGATAAATTTAATTAATTATTTTAAAAACAGCTTCCTTAGTTCACAAATCCAACTGGTACTGGTCACTACTACGAGTTTTGTAGCAGCTCTCGGCTGTAAAATATTTGATACTATGATCTCACCTATTCTAAGATATAACAACGAAATTTGGGGTGTGTATGCCTAACCAGATTTTAAGACCTGAGACGGCTCACAAATCGAGAAGGCACACCTTCAACTTTGTAAACGATACTTGGAGGTAAACAACAAAGCTTTTAATATAGCTTGTAGAGTAGAGCTTGGTGACGTTTTCCTTTAAATATCACAATCAATCAAAAAATTCTTAAATACATTTTGTATATGCAGTCTAAAGATGAGGAAACTTTCGTCAAACAAGCTTTTTTAATGTCATTCGACTTACACTGTAATGGCACAAAAAAGCTTCCACTCTCATTTAATTAATATGTCAGAATACTGTAAGCTTCCTGACTTTAACCCTGATTTATTTAGATATCATGGTAAAAAGCTATGTAAGTTTAATGAAACAGGAATATATCTCATATTGGCAAAACACCCTTCAACATTCTCAAAAACTTGAATTTGTAGATCTTTTAAAACCGATCATACCTCAGTGTTACTTAGACTTAACAAGAGGAACAGCTGGGAGAAGGGCTTTAGTAAAACTACGAATCAGCAACCACAAATTAATGATAGAAATAGGCAGATACAATCAAACTACGATGGATAATAGGCATTGCCCTTTTTGTGGATGCAATGTAATAGAAGACGGAGTTCACTTTCTTTTTCAATGTCCTACATACTCTATGATTAGGAATAAATTTTACTATAAAGTCAAGACTCTGATTCCAAATATTACCCAGTTACCTATAAAAGGTTTGATCAATGAACTGATGAACTCTTCAATTACTTTATCAATATACAATTCGTAAAATATATTTCAGCTTGTTTTGATGTTCGTGACAAATTGTTATCAAAGTAACGTAATTGCCCTGTGTTGTAATTTTGATTCCTAAACATAGCTTTTGCAATATTGTATGTGTTTGTATGGTCATGCAAATAAAGCTCGTTGTTGTTGTTGTGACAACCCATAGACACTTGCGTGTTTACTCTTGACTTTAACTCATTCGCCCCGGGGAATTTTGCCGAAAAACGCGTTTTGAAGCTAGTCGAGCGGTTTTCTAGTCCTTGTCTGGCTATAAAAAGCTAAAACTTACCTCAAAGCTGTTTAATTTGCAGGTCGTACATTTCGCGGTCTTTTGATCCACATGCAAAATATTTATATTAGCGTGCGAAGCTCGGGCATCACAAAAAGCAAAGTTTTTTGGGTTTAAAATTGTCACATCAGTCTTGACTTTTTCTTTTTACTTTCTTTCCTCTACTCTTCTTTCGCTTTTCTTGCGTTATTTTTTTTTCTCTTGCTGGTCATTTAGTAGCTTCATTTTGGTGAGAAAAGTCTTAGGGAAAGCTTTTAGGATTTTGGGATTAGATGAAAGGAAATGCTAAGGTGGGTAGTGAAACTAGATTTTCAAGGAAATTTCTGGTCAATGTTACATGTTTTGTTGCTGATTTTTTTTTTCCTTTTTCTCCGGTCTCCTTGACTGAATAGTGCTCATTTTGGTATGGTTTGAAAGATCCCTTTACCCTGCATAAGTCAGGGGACGACGTTGTCCTTGGTCGTTAAAACTGATGACGTCACAAGACGTAGAAGGAACCTGGACCTGCACGGGCGGTTACGGGCGGTTCAGCGGCGAATTGGTTAAGTCAATCATCCCAAGGCTCAAGGCAACTTCAGGACATTTGTTCTGAGATAGAATAGCTGATTTCTCGAAAAATTTTTCATTTAAATTTCTGAGAAAACGAAGGCTATATATAACAGATTATTTAAATATTAAGAACCTAGCTGACTTGGAGTTAACGCCATAGGTTATAGGCGTAGAGCTTATCACTTAGTTTCAAAGGCATGTCCATGAGAAATGCAAATAAACCGAGAGAGCATTCTAGCAGCTCTTACAAGAGCCTGTATAGATTGATACAAAATAGAATAATGCAAGAAAAAAGACGATCATAATTTTAGTCTTGCTCCGTTAGATTCCTTGCTATTTATGACAACGGACAGTGATATGGACAAGACCAAATTCAACTATGGTATTAACGTACGTACCTGCATTAATTGTGATAGTCTCTGACAGTACAGTATAGTCAGTTTTTCCTTTCGTCTGTCTCCAAATTTTATACCCATAATATCCTGGTCGTGAAAACTTACACAAAGTAGACGATCCTTCTCCTCAAGTTGATATTTCTGCAAAGAGTTTGTAGCTCAAGTCTGCGGCTGCCGGGAACTGAACACTTTCTGCTCGAGCTTGCTAATTCTGTCGTTCACATTGAGATATATCAACACTGTACCAAGTAGAAATCCCACGATGCAAAAGAAGAATAGCAGAACTAACAGAAGGCGTGACACACGATAATCAAATTTCTTTTCTGACAGCGTCCGCATTGTGCTCATTTCTTGAGTTCTGACTAAAACTATGCAAATTACGTCTCCACTTACAGACAATCTTTGTTCTTGACGTGCTTAATTAGTTTAGACATTGTGTGTACGTATTTTTCAATCTTCTTTTAAGTGATAATGAAGACGTCATAGCTCCCGGCTCCCGTACCAAAATATAACGTAATTTCAATGAAATATAATTTGTTAAATGCTGGGATAAGGCTTACTAAAATTTATATTTCTACAAAACGTTTTAATTACTTTTAACGCTTCATGCTGGAGGCTGAAAACATGTTACAATTCTTTGCTGTTTCTGGGTTGACCTGTCCCAGGCGCTCAGATGGTGGAGTGCGACGCCAAGCATGCGGGAAAATATAAAATAAGGAGGAAGGGGGGGGGGGGGGTAAGGGAAAGAGGAAGGAGGTTCCTTGATTCTCGGCCTCATGGCTAAAACAAGCCTTTGTCAACAAAAGTGGACAAACTAAAGGAATGGTTCCGAACAGTTTGACTTGAAAATCATTGAGAACTCTTATGGGGGTGGTCGGTCCCTGAAATTCGATAGCTGTGTGCAGCCTAGGGTTTAAGGTCCAAAACCCGAAAAATCACACATCAGTTTTTCAATGGGCTGCGTGCACACTTCTACTATTTTGTTCATGTTGCACGCAGGAAATCAAATAAAAAAAGTCTTCTCGGCGTGCATGAAAGGAAGTAGTACACATCTACACGCAGGCTAGTTTTTCAAGGAAAAAAAAACTAATAATTGCAAAATTACAGAACGAAAATCACTTATTTCACTTTATTGACTTTATTCTCCCTTAACTGGAGGATGTTCAGGAATAATTATTATCTGAGGTCAGGAGCTAACTACTGCTTGCGCCCAATATACAGAATTTGTAAGACCCAGCGCACTCAAGATGTTATTACTTTTGAGTATTAGTTGTAGGTAGTTAGTGATTTTTTAAAGTAGCGTTGTGATTTATTATGTACATATTATTTTACGATTGTAAGTAGCGCCGTAATTCAGCCTTATATGTCTAGCCGAATTTTTGAAAACCTACCTGAAAATGCACCAGAATATTCGCACAGAAAGCTGGCCATAGCCAGCTTTCTGGTCACTGCGCTGAGAGAAAACATAGGGGGCTTGCTGTTCTGCTTGGTCTCATTGTCAAGTTCAGTCCCTGAGCTAACTCACCATGGGTTGGAAAGGGGCCTCCACGTCAATCCCTAGGGGGGGAGGCTGCTGCAAAAGCGTTGTACCTTCCGTTAGTCCTGGTCTGGGAGAGTCAGTGCACTGGTCACGTCTGCCTTTAGTTTGTCATGTGAAATTCTTGTGACGTTTGAGGCCCATTGGCCAATGAAAGCATTCCCCTCAAGCACGTGCTAGGCTGGGGGTGGAGGAAGTCAGGGGGTGACTTAACCTTGAATTCTCTGCTTAGAACTTGCTGAAGTCTCAGGCGTCCTCCGTCATTCAGGGCCTTTAAGCAGCTAGAGTGTATGGACAAGTCCAGAGTGTCTTTTTGATGGACTTGAATGTTTCTTTTGCTAATCAGGAACCAAGAAGAGAGTCACCTTAAGAGATAACCATGGGTAAGAGCTGAGTTTCTTGGCGATATTTACTTTAGTTGAGTCAGTTTAAGGTGTGTGGGCTCCTGGTGTCCGATGTTACGGTTTTCATAAATCCGGCTAGATGATGTCGTTGAATGCTGTCGGGAGGGGAGAAATGGGGCCAAACTGGGTTGGGAGGAGGCAGATTTGGCCCGAGGTGACCTCCTTCTTGGAAAAGACAGCATTTGTCGTCAACATCTAGCCGAATTTTTGAAAACCTACCTGAAAATGCACCAGAATATTCGCACAGAAAGCTGGCCATAGCCAGCTTTCTGGTCACTGCGCTGAGAGAAAACATAGGGGGCTTGCTGTCCTGCTTGGTCTCATTGTCAAGTTCAGTCCCTGAGCTAACTCGCCATGGGTTGGAAAGGGGCCTCCACGTCAATCCCTAGGGGGGGAGGCTGCTGCAAAAGCGTTGTACCTTCCGTTAGTCCTGGTCTGGGAGAGTCAGTGCACTGGTCACGTCTGCCTTTAGTTTGTCATGTGAAATTCTTGTGACGTTTGAGGCCCATTGGCCAATGAAAGCATTCCCCTCAAGCACGTGCTAGGCTGGGGGGTGGAGGAAGTCAGGGGGGGGTGACTTAACCTTGAATTCTCTGCTTAGAACTTGCTGAAGTCTCAGGCGTCCTCCGTCATTCAGGGCCTTTAAGCAGCTAGAGTGTATGGACAAGTCCAGAGTGTCTTTTTGATGGACTTGAATGTTTCTTTTGCTAATCAGGAACCAAGAAGAGAGTCACCTTAAGAGATAACCATGGGTAAGAGCTGAGTTTCTTGGCGATATTTACTTTAGTTGAGTCAGTTTAAGGTGTGTGGGCTCCTGGTGTCCGATGTTACGGTTTTCATAAATCCGGCTAGATGTACAATGCATGTATTGTTGCAATGAATTTCTTTTAATAAACGTACAGTCAAACGCATACACCTTCATGTAGGGACAGTTCCGTTTTAACAGTCGACTTTTTTTCGTGTAGTTGGGCATTTACCAACTTGAATTTTAGCTAATACACTCAAGGTACCCTATCTAAGGATCACCCTAGGAACACAACGCCAACAAAGGCAAAAATGACCCTTTAAACCCATACCCCACTCAGGCGCAGGGCACAACTATCTCGCCCACATAGGGGAGTACCAGGTAATCATAGGCCTCTGGGGTACCCCATACCCCGGCTGGGACAGGGGTGTGGGATTAGATTATCAATCTTCTTAGTAAGCACGCTCGACGGATAGGTCTTGATCTTGTAATCATCTACAATTATGTAATACATCCGTGAATATTGTACTTGGCATCCACTCTTCGTTTCGCCTCCGAAAATCGCACACGGGGTACTTTTGGGTGTCTATCGCAATAGAAAAGAACTCTGCGCACCACAGTCACGTGGTAAAGTCATGAGATATGAAACAAAGAATCTTTCTGCTGAGTGTTTGGGAGCGTCTCCAAAGAGCTACTTTACGTTGATTTATACTACGCTAAAGTAGTAGAACTGTATATTTCACCTCTGCGTAATGCCCAGACACAATATGTCTATGGATCGTCGACTGAGATTACTCAGCTGGTAAACTTTAAGAAGAAAACCGAATCTGCAAGTAGGGTCAGAAGCTGACATTTACTTGGACTGTCAAATTTGAGGTTTGCGGTTATCACATGTAAGTAGGACAATATTTTTTTTCTTCTTTTACTTTTCCTAATCTGTGACTGACATGTTTATTAATAAGCCTTCGCCCTTTGGGAACGAACTTTAGATTACGCGATTCAGGCTCACCTTTGCCTTTCTTCGTCTTAGGCCTGTTTCAAACGTCGTGCTACTACCGTGCTAAGCTGGCTCGACTGTAGCTCGACTGCAGCACGACATTAGCACGACTTGGTTTCAGACGTTGAATGTAATTCAGTCGAATAGAACGGCTGTTGACGAAAACAAAGCACAAAAATAAAGAAACGGTTTGGCAAACTTTTGAATGTATTCTAATGTATTTATAATTTATGAATTGAGTTCGGCACAGCAGTAGCGCGACGTTTGAAACCAAGTCGAGCTACTGCCGTGTAGCACGGCAAGCCCGACTTGGCTTACAAAGTCGAATTTAATTCGATCAATTGAGTTCGGCACGGCAGTAACACGACGTTTGAAACCGGCCTTATTCTTCTCGTGGGCTCTGCCTCCTCGGGCCGGCAAAATTTTCCACAAACTCGTAGAAGTAAACAGTCAAGTAAGCCTGCTCGCAGGCTAGCTGTTTCAAAAAGTACTGATAATATAATCGATAACATATTGTTTAATCTACTGAGGAGAATCTAAGATTGGTTTAGCACCCGGTGAGTGTGTCACGTCGCCCGTCACGTCTCAGTATTTTATTTCGTTCTCTGACCTCTCGTATTTTATACCCGGTTTGATTAATATCTTAATTTTTTTGGTTCGAAATTTTTGATGATTCTTGTATTCTCTTCCCATAAAAATTTTCCTGTTCTGGGAAATTTCCGAGAGTTTCCAAGATCAAAAAGATATACAGTCGTTTCTGTCTTGAATAGTTCTCGGGAATTCCTGAGAAATCAGGGGATTCTCTCGAGGAACCAGAAAACAGAAACACAAATCCCCAAACGGAAATAAGCATCCCCAACAGGGAACACACCCAAAAAAATACAAAATTAAACCGCAAAACTGAAACAGAATCCAAAAATACAAATCATGGCCACAGAAGACGAACACAAAAACAAGGAATAGTGTAAAGCTATACTTTCTCATGTTTCATCGTCTTTTTTTGAATAGGCGTTTTACGCCTTTTTTAGGGAGAGCATGATCGGAGGCTATGTGAATCAATCTCGTTCCCAGCCTATCTCTTCTCCCCGTCGCCTTTCGCTCCAGGTGACCGGTATTTTCGTCTCTGAGGTCTCCAGTCAATTTTAGCCCACCGGGGTCAAAACCACGTGGGTTACGTTTCTCGATCGTTCTGCTAAATCTTTGAGACTGTCGACTGAATTCTGTGTCATCTGTTTGAAATTTGTTATTAGCAGCTATAAATCTAAATACAAGGGCAACTGCTTGCGTTAAATCGTTTAATCAAGTCGATCATAGCATCATCCTGCATTACGCGGAGAGGAATCCTCGACTTCAAGGCCTTCCATGAAATATTTCTAAGGAGAAAGATAAAGGAAAAGAATGTATATATGAACAGTTGTATTAACTGAATTAGTTACAGATAAATAATCGACTCACTGATAATCAAGACAAAACAAAAATAAACCAACTAGATCTTCAGTACTTTTTCGAAGATATTGAAAATGTGAGATTCTACATTGTAGACTGCATGTAATCAGTAAATATATAATAGACTTGCTTATATATCATATATGTGTAACTAGCTAAGAAATGCAAGGTCCTCTATTTTAATCAATAAAATTTGTTACTGGGGTATTAGACGTATTATCCTCGATCGATAAAGTGTCTATGTACATTGTTGAAGGTTCTCAAAGAAAGCGTAGACAGCATATAACATGGAACACGATCGGGCGTTCGTGAACGAAGCCATCAGCGTTTATTAAGAAAATCAAAACAAACTTTTTACCTCCCAGACATTCTGATGGTGCCGATTTCCGTGGTCGTGGTTAGTTATCCCCAGGCCTCTTATCGGAGACCTAAACTGTCGGTCATCATCTGTGAGAAGCCCTGGTTCGTGAATTGCCAGGTAGTGACGTAGTTGAATGAAAGCGTCCCCAAAATAGTTATCTCCGGCGCTGTCCGCCATTTCCTTTAGCTCGTCCATACATGCCCGGATG
>CALNXK010000047.1:2187500-2192500 GCA_942486035.1 Porites lobata | reverse complement strand
TACCTCTGTGTAGTCTTTGGTAAATTTCGGAAAACGCACATCCTCCAATAACTCGGGGTAAATTTGATCAAAGTCATTCATAATAACTTTTGAAGGCTCCTTGTACATGTCAGAAAATCGACTTCGAAACTCATTCCATAGCGCGTAACAGGTTAGGTCTTCCATTAGGTCAACCTTGACCCCTTTGGTGAGAACCTTTCCTACAGGAAATAATGTCAAATATTAGACATCTCAAAAATTTCGAGTTGAAAGTACGATCTTTTTCTATGGTCTATAGACAACTTGCAGCCGATCTCAAAAAAAATTTAATCAATTTAAACGCCCTTTTCACCCAGGTAGGAAAGTGGCGAGAAAACACCAAGAAAACAAATTAATAGGTAAGTAAATAAATGAATAAATAGGTAAATAAAAAGTAAATAAGAAAATAAATAGAAACATTAAGATGAATCCTTAGCTGCCATCAACACTAAATGGCGTTTGCTTTAAAGGATAGGAAACTTTGATAAACTTGGAAGTATCATTGTTGAAACGTCTCAGCTCTTTCATGGTTGTTTGCAGGACTAAGACTGAAAATTTATTGCATGATTGAATTGCTTTGTTTGTCAGTTGGGAAGACGATTGGCAAGCTGAAGCAGGGGAGCTTAAACAACAAAATAGCAAGAGCTAATGCCTAGTGCATGCAAGAGATCGTACCGAAAAACTTCCTTTTAGAGCTACCACAACTACCCTCTCTAGTGAGTGTTCAATCTTAGTCAAAGGTGCGATTTATCGAGTTTCAAGACCCTAAGAGAAAAGGGGGATTTCTCTTCGTTAATTCGTACCAAGTTCTTCAAACTTCCAGGATTTTGTACTTTCCCAGCTGTCCATCATTCCCGTCAATATAGCAGGTTTACCATGCTTCATGTATCGTTCCACAAACGCCTCTTTTGACGGTTGGTGGACACGCTCGATCGTGCATTCTTCTAATTTCTGTCTTCTTATCTGCTCTGTCATACGCTTAAAGTAAAGTCCCTCCTTTTCCAAACGTCTCTGACGGCGAAGCTCGTGAGGTAAGAGGATTTTTAAATTTGCTTTTCTTTCTCCCGTTATATTGGAAAGCTGCGCAAAAGGTATTGCTTGGTTATCATGTACGGAGGAGAATGCATCGAAATCAGATTCATCAGCAGCGCCAGGGTCTAGCGTAAAATATAAGCAAAAGTTATCAATTTTAGTTTAAAAAGAACTGAATAGAGGATTCTAACTCAGAACGTAATCAGTGTTTACTGCCAGGAAGAAAGGGAGCTTACGCAAAGAAGTTATTGAGAGACGCACGTCAAACGGAAGTGATGTTTTTTCCCTCATAAAAATAAAGTGTATTGCTAAACTTTGCCCAAGAATGTGAAAAGTACACTTCAGGTTGACGCGCGGTGCTCGAAAACGTTTATGTTTGCGCTCCCTATTAAGACAATCGCACGAGTCCAACCAAAGCTGGTTGTAATACTCTGAAAATATACAGCCAGTTTAATTGAATTTTCACTCGCTAGGATCCAGGAGTCAGGAATGTTTGAATGTAGTAGATTATTTTTATCTTCACGTCCCAATTTTAAGGCAAGGGATCAGTTAAACCCTGTACGGATCTCCTTCGCAAGCCGCTAAATGGCTCTGTTCGCAGTATGTTTAAATGTTGTTTATTGTTTATTGTTTTGTTTGCCAAAAATTGTACAAATCAAATAAAATCTAATTATTTAAACTCTCATGGCGAGGAAGCCCAAGAGAAGCCACCGGGCTTATAAGGAATGGGCTCCCTCAGTTAGATAATTAGAACAAAATATTATCATAATTACACATGGGAAAATCAATGGCTGAGCTACAGTAAATCTTAAAATAAATATATTAGATAGTCGTACTAATCATAGCTCTAGGCTAAAAAAAGCGAAATGACAAAAAAAAATAATAAAAGAAAAGAAAATAAAAGAGCAAATGTTCCGTGCAAGAATGTTATAGTTACCGGCGCGAAAACAGCAGCGAGACTTATTTATCATCACTAAGGATATTTTTTTTCCCATCTACTGACTATCGAGGAAACTTCTACAAGAAATAATTAATAGTGTTATTCATGCAGGTTCTAAGTATAAGCCAAAACGAATATGTCCTGTGTCAAAATCGGCATCAGTCGAAACTGAATGGGGTTAAAATAACAGGTGTATTTACATTACGTTATGAATGCAAAACATATTGGTTCAAACCTTCACAACATATTAATCTTGAATAAAAGTTACTGCAACATCTTACTTTTACTATTCCTGATCGAGAATACGTCGCTGCTTCCACATTCGTCAGGAACACTAGTGGCACATATTTGAATTCTGTAACTTCCACTTTGAACACTTGAAGGAACAAGCCATTGATGTGTCATTTTTACCTCATTAAACTCCCTTAATCCCGTTGAAATATCCGTAATTTTGTTTCGCTCGCTGTCTAATAGTACTATGTTCCATTTAAATGAGAACTTTGATTGCGACCATGTAATGGAATATGAGTTGGGTCCTGATTTCCAAATGGCATCTTTTCCAGGTTCGGTGACGGTTATTACATTGCCTTGATTCTTAGCGCATTCACAAATCCTCACTTGAATAATAAACAGTTGTAATGAGAACGAGAAACACCTTCCAAGGATTTTAAGTAACATACTTTATCGTTACTGTTGTTTAACGCTAGTGTTTGTCACTCAGTTGATTATAAAACTATCATATAAAAATAATTTCAAAAGAGCAGAAAAGGATTTAAGGGAAATCATGACACGTACTGCTAAGTGGACGTTTCTAATGACGTCATGGTGAAGGTTACAACTGAACTCCGCTGACTGTCAGGTGTCGGTAACGTTACTGCGTAGTTACGATACAGAGTTCAAAAGTTTCGATTCGGCATTAACAATAATATAAATAATTAATATTTTAATATTTTACTATTATACTATATTATATTATTAGAATAATATTAACTATAATATATATATTTTATTCAAATATGGGTCTGAAACATATATTTTTTTAGAATTAGACTTTCTTTTTGTTTTACTTTCAATCAATAAATTTTAATTCATTTACTGATTTTTAAAACCTTTTTTTTTTCTTTTTTCTTTTAAACTTCGTGCTGTGAAAATTAGTACTGCTGAAGGCTTACTTTGGCGAACGTTTATAGATAAAAGTTACTGATCTGAGTTACTGCTTTTCCGATCAAGATCGAGATAGTGTAGTTTCCTTGTGGACCGTCAAGAAGTCATTGAAAGTGAAGAAATTAGTTACCTATTGACACAGGTGGTGGTTTATACAAACACTACAGTATACATAGAAGACATAACTGTTTGCTTCTAACAGCTTTTTAATGTAAATTTGCTACCTACGCAAACAAAAGGTAAAACTTATTTTTGCACTTAACGATAAGAAATAAGTAATGTCATGATAAATAATTATGTGTTCTAATCATTGAAAACATCAAAACATCAGAAGATCTGGCACAAAATGGTATGTGAAGAGAGTTCCATCGGCCCATCCCATCAGTGCTAACAAGAAGGAAATATTACCTCACTTGCTCAGGAATGTCATAAATTCGCGTTCACCACGTACGCAATCCGCAGCGCTCGTATCACCGTATTTACTGCCATCATCCCCGGCCAATATCATTTATAACGGTCCTCGTGCTGAGTTTGCAAGTGATTTTTAGCCCACAGTTTTTGCACTTCATTCGCAAATAATTTTATTGCCTGGCGTGACTAGCTGCAGTGTTGCTCCAGTGCGAAGTCAGATCTTGTAAGATTACAGCAACAATTTTCTTTAAATTCTGCCAAAAAGTGACGTTCCAAGGAGTAAATTGACGATTACAAAGAAGAGGGACGTTTACAAAAATCAGTAATAATAATAATAATAATAATAATAATAATAATAATAAATAAGATAAAATTAATTGAGAAGCAAACTAACTTAAATTGAAGGGGGAAAAAAAAAGAAAGAACCTTTGTAAGGCCATCCAAAAGCACATTGTGCTAATAACGTTTCGGTATCGACCCAAGATATTTTTCAATCAACTGATCAATTTTGCTTTTCTTCAAGAACATGCCGTAACTAGCGTTATCAACTGTGCATGTAAATTTTACGGCGGTTCACAAGACTAACGCGAATCCGTAACAGTGGCATAGGCGTAGTGTGAGATTTTGAAGGTGTATGCATGGGAAGAAAAGTTAAAGAGTGCCGGCGTCGGTCCAAACAAGAGAAGTCGGGGACATGCTTCCCCAGAAAATTTTTGGTTAAAATTTTATAGGGTTTTTCGAAGGACATCTCTAGTGTCTTCGGTAAGGTACAGTGTTTACGGAAAAACCGAGAATACCTGGGGACCAGTGAACCTGACACTGTGAGGGGGCAGGGAAGGGTACATTTTTTCGTTTTTCACCCCACTATGTAACGTTTCTTGTCGTCCTTTTATGGAATTAATAAATGGATAAAGGAAATACCAGCACAAAGACACTAATATAGTGCGAACAATTTGTCAGTCATCCTGAGTTAATGATAAAAATGCTTTCAGGAAATAATGGTTTTTTTCCAGACTTCAGATGTAAGCACATGCGTGTGTGCTTCCATGGACGCTACGCTCCTGGGTGGTTGCTTGGAAATATCTCCATGTCATAATTATTCTTCAGTAGAATGAATCATCTACTCGAAAATTCGTGCAATGCCATGTTTGGTTTCCGCTCCATTTACGATCACTAATTAAGTAGTTTATTTTATATCTGGCGATCCTAATTCAGACGAAGTGCAGAATTCGTAGCGCCATACCATCCCCCAAACAGTAGCTATCTAGATAATTCCAAAGTCGTAAACTCTTGTTGGTATTAGTTACAAAACCCCCGAGACAAAACCCTGATTTTTTAAGCGGGTTAATTGTACATCAATGAAGTTTAAAGGTTATTTCAGAACACTCACAGCTCAAACACGCGCGCGTTAACACATGGCTTATGTGTTCATGCT
>CALNXK010000047.1:2087500-2182500 GCA_942486035.1 Porites lobata | reverse complement strand
CTGAGTTCATCCGGACCGTCAAATATCCGCTAAGTCCGTGCGTAAGGGGTGAAACCAATTTGAGTTTAAAAAGAGGGGGGCGTGGAGAAAATATCGGAAACTGCTTAACTTTCACTCAAAGAATCGACGATTAACACTTAGAAAAAGTCTGGTGTCCTGATCTTTCACTCGGTTTTAAACAATACCACAGGATAGAACTTTTTAAAACAAAGCATGTAGGTTTAATTTGCAGTCGCAGCGTACATAACGTTATAACAAAGCAGAGAATACATCACTTTGGAAAATAAACATTTGGATTTTAAAACTGCGCAATAGGATTTTAAAAATCATCGGTTCCAATGTAGCATGTGCCGGGTGCAATGTGGTGTATATAAACGTTCCGAAATATCTCAGTGGTAAGATATTAAACTTTTTAAAGTAAAATAAGTGCTGAAATGAATATAATTGGCCTTTTATATTTAGTCTGATATGACCAATACTCCCCGTTAACAACTTCAAGGCGCGTTGTTTATAAGTAAAAACATAACTTATAGTTGCCATAGATAATCTATGGGTTACTCAGCTAGTATTGCTTAATCATCAAACTGTATGTATCAGTACATTCAGATTAATCCTTTTTCTTGGTATGATACCCTAGTCAAAATTGCATTTCTTCCAACGGACTGCCATGCAGTTCGTTTAAATAGCCTTTGAGAAAACATGGACGGATTGAATTAGTTTGACTGCTGAGTCAGTATTCCATATACCTGTAATCGGCTTTACTCCGATTTGGTCCGTATAATCTGCAAAAAGGTTCCATTAAACTGAACTGAAATTCATCCAACTCTGAAAATTCCAAAAGAGCAGTTAACATCTTATAATTATTGTCATCTTTATTATCATTCATTATTATTTTGGAGGTTGCTAGCCTGCAGTGATCGATAGATAAGATCATCCATCCCTTGGTACTATACTCAATAGAAGACAAAGAGCCCTCGCTCAAAACACGAACCAATAAATTAATGTCCTCTTATTGACAGAATAGCGTGATTGTAGCCGACAAATAGATGGGGATTCAGTGGAGTGTAAATAATTTGTTCGCGTATTTAGTGTTCAGCCCATATCTCTTGAGATCATTTGAACCTTGAACGCTTAGCGTATGCAACGAGGAACTAAGCACGAGAGGTGGACTGATTTCTTGGGACGTACAATGATGCAGAGTATTTCATTTTCCATCAGTGACAATATTTCTTGGCCAGGGCAGCTACTACTCCTATGCCTTCTGATTTGCGTTTTCCTCTGTGGAAAAGCAGTTTGGGAGGCCACAGTTTCCAATCTTCCTCCGGGACCTTGGGGCTTGCCGATAATAGGTACGTAACCATTGTTTTCTAACAATTTGCCGGGAGTCTTTCGGAACCTAACTCTATTCCCTTCTTTTGTAAAGCGAATTAAACATCACCATGTTAAGGGTTAAATCATTTTGAGAATTTTCCGGCTAACTGATCAAAAGTTTTGCCTCCCAACTGAACCACGTTAGAGGATTTTAAAGTAAGTTTCTTGAGTTGTATGGAGTTTTTCTAGCGATATATGATATTAAACATGCACTTTCTCGAAGTTTTCACAGTTTTTACTGTGGTCAAGTTTCTTTAATAAGCCTTACAGTCTTATTACTTCTGCCAATTTTTCTGTGATTTACTCCGAAAACTGCGATTTCTAATTGCCCCATTTTAGAGTCGGACGTGTCAGAAATGACTTTGTCACGATAAACAAATAAAAAAAAAACTTAAGTCGCATTTACGCAAAGGTGAATAATCTATGCATCAATCATTCCTTCTCTATGTTTTTTTTCGAGAACAAGCAACTCTTTTTTACGGAAGGCTCTTTGTTTCAGAACCACCCGAATAAAACTGCATAATGAATGGCTAATTATAGTAGCACGTCCGTTGCATGACAGAAGCGTATGGGCTGTAGGTACATCGCGTGCCCTTAGCGAAAGTTGTTTATTTTAGTGGTTTGCTATTGCCTGATTTTTGCCAGCTTTAGCTATAACAATGACAGCCATCACGTAAGTGTAGTAACTCCATATTATTTTGCAATATCAAGAATCGTGCGTTTCAACCAGATTTCAGTAATATTTCAATGTTAAATCGACGTACATGTGTTAATATTTCTTTTTCGCCCCTAAAGTATTAAACAATGTCAGTAACTACAAATTAACTTATATGATTAAGAAAAAACAGTTAGCCAATCTCTAAAACTGTAACCTTAGGTTTAGCTTTTCCCCTTGAGTTGAATTTACCTGCATTAGTTATTCTGAACCAGTTGTCTTGCCTTTAGTTTCCCTTTTAATAAAATCTTTACCACCACTGGGGACTGCATACATTCAAAATGTTTAGTAAAAACTTTACTGCTAATTGGACCATGGAAAGAAAAATGTTTTTAAGTAAATAGTATCCATCAAAATGATTTAGAAAATTAACCACAAGAGTAAAAACTCAAGAAAAGAAGCCTTTGTTTTTTTTCTTTCCTTACCATAGTTAAGTACTTAGTAACTAGACCTAAATGACCTTGTAGCGGGATAAACGTGTCTACAAGGCGTAAATTCTAATTGTAGCTCTTTCGAGGAAGCTATCGTTTTTTTTTCCTTTTTAAGAAAATCAGAGGGAAAATTCTCTACGTTTTGACGCAAATTCACAGTGATCGAGGCGAGTTTGGATCAAACACCCAAAGTATTCTTTCTATCTATTTTTGTCGATGCTGAATCGAATAGGAAACGTTTTCTCGCTGCTGACGGCAAAATGTCCTTAACGAAATGGTTCAGTTTAGTTTGGTTGATGCCTTAATGATCTGTTTCTCCCCAAAGCTAGATGCTTCGTTACTTCATTTGTGCATGATCATCACTATTAAGTTGCTGCCCTGTAATTTGGTGTCACATTTTCGCTGGGCTAGGTTAATGTTCTCAGATCAAATTTTGTTTTTATGCCGGTTAGTTGGGTGACTGTGCAGTTCTAAGACGATTTCGATTGGCCAGATCACAAGAAGGGCTTTTCAAATAGATACAGCTCCATCGAATGTCCAAGAAATTACCTGTCCTGAGGCACAATCGACACGTAATGACGGCATTTCTCGCGGACTAGCAATATAGAGTGCAGTGAATGTTCTCAATCTGTTGAGTGAATGATAATGTGTATTAGTTGTGATCCAGAAATTTATCAAATACACTTAGTAATACACTTAACCTGGTGTTGTGAGGTCATGCAATCATTTTTCTTTTCATTAGTTCTCGTGAGTAGGAGTTCGACCTTAACCTACAATCGGTAAGCGAGTACGCTTTACCGTAGGGAGATTTCTTATAACATGTGTTGCCCCTCGCAAGTTTTTGCACAAACAAACACGCCATCGCATGCCTGAAAAGGAGACTGGCCACATATGATGTCCTCACTGCAACTTGACTTTTCCATCTTGCCTTTCATAATCACCGTCACCTTGATTGCCATCTCTATCTCTTGTCTCATCGACGTTCAGTATAAAGTCATTCCGACTTTGCATCCAACTTGTATCAATCGCAAAAGTTCCACCTTTTCAGTGATGGATCTGTGAACTGCTTTGATAGGTAACAGTAAGTGTAAACATCTTTTAAGACCTTTACACTTGAAAGACTTTTATCCCTCAACCCTTCGCACATCAGCTGAAGATCAGAGGACGAAGAAGAAAGATCTAAGATCAGAAGACAAATGAGTAATGATTTTCGCACATAATCCCTTGTAAAACGAAGGTCACAAGAGTGAACCCCTTGATGAAAAGTTACTTGTACTTGTTTGGACATCCAAAAAGAAAATGGCAATAAATTTGTCTCCCAAAGTAATTGGTGATCAGTTGTTTTGAGCTGATATTTTGATTGAACACCCGCTGTTTGCAGCTTTTATTCAACTAATTTAAGCCATGATGAAAATGAAAAGGAGATAATATGTTTTCTAGTTTAAATCACCCGACCTCGACCTCAAACCTAATCTCCCTGTGAATTCCTATCTTCTTCTTTTTGTTCTTGTACTTTTTTTTCTTGTGTTCTTTCTCTTTCTTCCGTCCTGTTGACTTCTTATTCTTCTTGACTTGACCAATAACAATAGAAGAAAAGTCAAAGATTACTGAGAAATTTGGTTGGAGGACCATTCATGTGAATGGTGCCACAAGTTCATTTCATTACTTATCAATGTTGCTATCGTTTTTCTCCAGTTTCACTCATGCATTTTGTAAAGGAAGGCATTGTGTAAGTGGTGGAAACACATAAGTATATGAGTTTTCTTTCTTTCACCATGAAACTCTTTTGCCGGCTCTAAACTTAGTCGCACTTCATCAAAAAAGCTCCAATTGGAATTATCTCGAAAGATTACCAAATCCTATTTTAGACATTAAAAGTTTACTGTTTTTATAAATGAGTAGGGATGCAAAAAAAAAACAACAACAACAAAGAAAAAGGTGAATCGTTGTCATTTTATTACTAGGAAGAACAGAGTTAAAGTTCCTCTTCATGGGTATTGATTGTTTGAATTGGAATTTGTTCTAATTGCTGCAATTTGATTGGATGTAGAAGGCTTTTCTCAATAAAATCGACACTTTTATAAACGAAGTTCGATATTTAAAAACCTGTCCGCGAAGAACCAAGTTTTATTTGCTTAACCTTTAAGGGAGGGGGAGGATGAAATGATTAACACTCTTTATTTACTTTGTGGCCAAACTAGAAACTATAGCGTCTATAAATGTCACCTAAATCTTAATTATATCTATGCGTTGACCCTTCGACGCATTTTGATTAAGGCCAAGTTCACTTGTCTAGCGGAAAGTTTAAAAAACGGAGGTTTTGTTACACAACACTCAGTTTAAACGAGCCCCGTGACTCTATGAGGCCAAATATAAAGAGAACTCCAACAGTAATTCTTTAAAATATTTTAAAATAAACAATTAAACACGGGAGTAAAATGCTCAGTCAATGATGATTTGGAAATTCATTGCTCTAGAATCACAAGCAGACAAGGACTGATAGTTTGCACAACCCAGCTTGCTCAATTACACAATGAAGAGCTTCGAAGTTTATGTCTGCGCTTCGAAAAAGATCTTTTTTCTTGCTGACATTCATCTTTGGGTCTAAGAGGGAAACTACGCTATTTAAAAATTAAAGAAGAAGGACGAAATGATTGAAAACTATGTTGGAAAGATGAACACGCTTTTACGGCCGGTCACATCTTACAATCCTTATTTCTGTACACGGTCAAACTGCGTTAATACGGACACTGAGGGGCCATATAGAAAGACGTGTTCTTCGCATTAACGGGGCGTCCGTATTAAACAGGTTGAATTTAGAGAAAATGTGAGGGCTTTGTTTCGCCAGGGACACAGCAAACTGTCCGTAATACTGAGATGTCCGTGTTGAGGGAGTGTTCGCAAAGCGGGGTTTGCCGACTGTACTTGAAATATAAGAATATCAGCTTTTAACTTCACCTTAACCGACATCAGTATTCCTAATACCTTAAGTGATTTATCGTGCAAACTCACCGAAAACAATTAGTTTGCTCCGATACAAGTAGGTTGTTAATTAGTTTATGCAATGCGGCTTATCTCCGTATCAGTCAAATAGGTCATAGAAAAACTCACGCCATTGAGTTCAGGTGGTAAATAATGTAATGATTCTTCTTTTCCATTGGTATGTTGGTAAATAGGAGGTAATTAGTGGATAATTTTAACTTTAAAACATGTAATTGGATATCTTTTTTTATAAAGGGTAACCAATGGTTTCATTTTCTGTTTACCACTTAAATATTGATCGCGACGTTTCGACCACATACTTGAGGTCTTTATCAGGCGATAGTGTCGATTTATTTGAGTAGGGCTATTTGTACCACTGTGGTTGTTAGTGATTGGTGTATCAAAAACTTCGTTGATGGCTGGTGGGTTTCAATCCAAAGCATCCTTTTCTTTTTTCCTGCAAGGTTGCGAGTGTCTCTTCAGTTTCACGAAATTATACGTGGCACCTTTAAGCGGAAACACAAATTAACGGGATCGTTGCAAGGTGGCCAGAGATGGCTACGATGCTAATCAGAGCGTTTAATTAATTCTCATTGTCATAGTAGTAAATAACTGACGGAATGCTATACAGTGCATTCAAATATGTGTTAGGCTAAGACGGATTAGTTTCTGTTTAATATCAAATTTAAATTCTAATATGCATTCTTAAGGTGGTGTCAGTATTGAAGCTGCCCGAGGGTAGTTTGGTATAAGTGCCCTATAAGCTTCCAGTAAAATTTGATTAGTCTTATTTAAAACTATAAGGGAGTAATAGTGCCTGTGAGTGAAAGTATGATCGAAAGTGTGTTAAGAATACGTCGACTGCTATGTTCATCAATAATTGATACCCATCGTGACTTTTTCTCAATAAAAAACAAAGAAGCTTCGCTCAAAACGTGAACCAACAAGTTATTGACAGAATAGCGTGATAATAGCCGATAATCGATGGGGATCCAATGAAGTGTAAACAATTTGCTCCCATATTTAAACTCACACACTATCAGTCGACATGTGAAACGCGAGCACGGTTGTTGCACGAACAGCCGGCGCAAATTTTGTACTTCATTCCCCGACCATGGATGTTTCTTTCATCACCGCAAATTTTTCCTGGCTTGGAGCGTTATCATTTCCTTGCATTGTGATTTCTGTTCTTCTCTTTGGTAAAGCAGTTTTGGAAAAACGTTCGTTTTCCAAAAAGTTACCACCAGGACCTTGGGGCTTACCAGTCGTAGGTAATAAGATTAGGGTTTTTTGAAGCTTTTAGGGACTTTATCTCCTGTTAAATGAATTGTTTTGTGAATTTTTTTTTTTTTTACTTTGATTTCTTATCTTCATTATCTTTATCATTATTTTTCTTGTTTTTCACCCCTTGTTTTGGCATTTTTATTCCGAGAATAATATTTCTCTTAGTACGTGCTGTACTTAACTCTGTGATTTCCCGACATCGATAGTCTGAATTATCTAATCTTTTGCCTGCCTTCTTTAGTGAGTGTTGAGAAACGGGGCGATTCTGTCGCTTTTAGTTTTTCTCTTCCTGCATGAAAACTTCTTTGTTTCCCGCTAGCTTTCAAAGAATTGAGCAATACAAAGCTAATTATAAAGTAGAATTCACATCATGATAAAAGAGTGCCGACTATAGAGGTACATTGCGTGTCCACAACCAAAGGGTTTATATCGACGATTTTTTTTTTATATGACTAGCAATTTATTTCTTCAGTAATTAATATTACCTTGATTCAGGCTGTAACTTTCATCATGTCAGACTTTGTGAAAGTCACTCGTTCATTGAAGAACCTTTGGCGGATTTTTTGTTTGTCTCAGCAAGACAGTCACAGGATTTTCAAAGCCAATAGGTGAAAAAGTAGGTGCTGACAATTTTCCGTAGCAGCTCACACCCCAAAAGGGTGTCACTCTCTTACTAACTTTTTTTCCAGCTCTAAAATATAGTGCTTACTGACTTACAACAGACTGACACTATCCCAAAAGCATCCTCAAAACCTGAAATATGAAATTAATGGTAACACTGAGAAATAATTGGGCCATGACTGATATAAATAAAGAACATCTGTGGATATTGTTGTTTTTGATAGTAAGAATTGATAAGAGTCATCTATGTACGTCGGGAAATTGTTGAGGGAATACGGCTACGTTTGCACACTTTCCAAGATGAAACAGAACTACTCAATGATGTTACTGACTCAGTTTAAAATCGTTCGTTTCTTTATTTGCGTTATTTACGAATATTTATTTCCATTGTTTTAATTTCATTCCGCATCCTAATACTTAGAGGGCGTGGCGAGCTTGCATGACAAAAACAATCCCCAAACAATTAGGCCGATACTACACACTGACTTCTTGACCTTCTCTACGGTCTTAAAGACTGATCGCCTACGAAACCCTCTCACTGATATAAGTCTTACTACATCTCATCCTTACTTAGTTTGCTCCACCTACACCACTGACATTATTGTAGCCGATGTAGAGTATACCAACAACAACTTGAACCTTTCTGCAGTTCATTTAATTGCTGGCCTTTCAACTTTTTAACACGACAACCACAACAGTTTCTTTTTTGCCTTGGGAGGTCGTTTTATACATATAAAAAGTTACACTACTTTTACTCCTCGGAAACACTGAGAAAGCAACAAGATGAAACACCAATATCTTTTCACTTCTGGATTATCACTGCCAAACACTTGTGATGACAAAGCAATCGAGTTGCAAAATGGACTTTTGTATATCGCTATCAATGACATGCCCATACCTTTTTCAACGTCTTCAAAGTCAAAACCATCTTAATTGCCACTTTTCTTGGTACGGTTTAAAATTTACAAAAAAGTATTTAATCTTTTCACTGGCCTTACATTTTGCAAGTGTGGTTGAATTTTTTAATTGAACTTGAGCTCAGACAGCCTATAACAGACAAACAATATAGATAATCGCGTGACTTTACCCACTGATATAATCCATCACCAGGCAGGCTGATTTTCTGACGCGAAGGAAACACCGTCCCTAATATAAACTGTTTATCTAGTACATAAGTAAAAAGAAATTTTCGGTATTCGAACATTTTATGTAACATACAAAACGAACTCGACACGCCGAGTCATCTTTCCCTAATTTCATTTCTTTCTGTCATTGACAGGGGCTTCCTTTCTCCTGCGAAAAGACCCCCATCTTGCCTTCACTAATGTGGCCCAAAAATATGGCAATGTGTTCAGCCTGATGCTTGGAAATCGCTTGGTGGTGGTGCTGAATGGATTACACGCCATCGAAGAAACCATCATCAAGCACCCAAAAGCCTTTGCTGGGCGACCAAGCCTACACACCTTTAGCCTGGCCAATTCTAAAGCTGGCAGCTTAAGTCTCAGTGATTACACACCTCGCTGGCGTCTTGCCCGGAGGATCGCAGTCAGTGCAATACACAACTTCGTTAAGGACAGCGATGCACTGGGACATAAATTGTCGCAGGAGTCCCAACGCTTGATTCGATACTTCAAACAGCAGAAGGGTAGACCTGTAAACGCTCTGGCAGCTCTCAAGTCAGCCACGGCAAACATCATCCTGAATGCTCTGTTCGGAATCAACTGGTCTTATGACGACGAAGGTCTTCGAAGAATCATCGACCTCGCCGACAGTTTCCGACAGGCCATCCATGGCTGCAGCCATGTTGATTTCCTGCCCATGGTAAAGTATCTACCTAATAAAGCGCTTTCAGATCTAAAGACTGTAATGAAGATAGTCTCGGATATCCTTTCACAACTGTTTGTTCAAAACAAAGAAACATACGATGGAGTCAATGTTCGCAATATTGCAGACAGTTTCATGAGCGCCGTGGAAAAGGAAACTGAAAAGGAGAAAGAGAATCATCCAGAAGGTCTTACAATTGCTCCTTTGCTCAGTGACGAACAGATCATTCCAGCTGTTACAGATCTTTTTGGTGCCGGTTTTGAAACCTCTTCCGCCCTTCTCTACTGGAGCTTGGCATACCTTATAAAATACCCCGACATTCAGCAACAGCTGCACGATGAATTAGATCAAGTGATAGGTCAAGAAAGACTGCCCACTTTAGGGGACATACCGTCTCTCCCTCTCCTTCAAGCCACTGTCTTCGAGTTGTTAAGGGTTACCAGCATGGTACCTCTTGCAATACCTCGTTCCACAACCAGCGAGACGAAAATCCAAGACTTCACGGTCCCAAAAGACACAATCGTATTTGTCAATCTGTGGTCAGTACATCGTGATCCAGCTCTCTGGAAAGATCCGGAAGTCTTTGATCCCACACGCTTTCTGGATCGTGCAGGTCAGGTGGTCGATCCTAAGTTCTTCCGAGGTTTTCTGCCGTTCTCTGGAGGACGTCGTAAGTGCCCTGGGGAGGTTCTGGCTATCAAACAGGTTTCTGTCTTGCTTGCGGCACTACTTCACAGCTTCCGTTTCTCGCAGGATGGTTTGTCGAACGAGTATCAAGGCATCAATCTTGTGGGTCAGTTTGGCCTTACTCTGATACCAGAAACCTTTTACGTAAAAATAGACGAACGCTGCTGAAGAACTTTTAACGATTGTAATCTGCCAAGGGCTCCCCGAATGCTCAATGAATATTTTTGTATATATTTTTTTTTCAAACGAAGCGTATGTATTGCTTGTTTTAGCTCTCTTATTTTGTTTTAAATTACTAATTAGTCCCACCATACCTAGTGTTAACCCCCTTCTCAGTTTAGCGTTTAGTACCACACTGCAACGCCCCAGTCTAAGAACTTGTTGGTAGCACTATTAATAACCTTTTGATGTTGACTGAGAGCAAGTCTAGTGATCATCGCGCCACTTGTCAAATCATCGACCGCTGAAAGACCTGTACAGAAGAGAACGTTTGTAACCTTCTTTTTAAACTGCATGACTTTTTGTATAGAATTTTTTAAAGTAAACTCGTTGATGCACAAAATGGCCAATGAACAGCAGAAAAGACAGTGTTTTTATTCATTCTAAGGTGAAAGCATTGAATTTAGATTTCTTCAAATTCTTTGCCTTCAGTCTTTCGCCAAAGGGACATTTTATCAGTTTTCAAGCAGTTTCATGGTAATTTTTAGCAAGATTAAGCCACTTTGAGAGGACTTCCACCGATACAAACTCTTCCATAATGTTTGTGAGAAGCATGGAATCTTGATGGGGCTGCACCTTAATGGCAGTTACAGTTATTTGCAAGATTCCATCGTGATCCTCGCTGATTGCCAGTGAGTCATTATAATTTTTGCTATCCATCTTCGAAGATCGAAGATCGAAGCTTAATTAGGTGAATAACTTTATGCAATTCACGCCAATAAGCATCGAGCTGATGGATATATTAAAGAGATATAGCTGCACGTATATGTTACAGGTCAGAATTAAATTCACGTTAAGATCTTTTAACCTAGGTTGATTCTCTATTTTCTTTGTCTCCTTGTCATAATTATGGCTAGGAGAGACAAAAAAAAAACAAAGAATCAACCCCGGTTAAAATTTTGTGATCTGAATTTAACTTTTACCTGTAACATATACATAGAAATTATGCAATATATACGAAAGGTAAATGTGTCTTGTACGATAGCAATAAGATATAACTTATAACACATATGAATAATTGTTATGAAATGTTTCTTTTCTATTTAAGAAACAAGCTTGGTAAATTCCCCGGAATAAACTTGCAATCGTAGAAAAAATATGACGTCTTCACTAACGTGTAGCTAAACTTGCTTTTATTTGTAAGATGATATGTACTAAATGAGTCGTTGTTATTGTCCCTGTTTTAACGGTCCGCTTGTGGTAAGGTGGAAAGCAATATTTTGATTGCTTAATGCAGATTAAAGAGACTTAAGAAGACTTAAATCAATGACTCGACGTACCACGGCGTAAGGCGATTTCAGGATGTATATATAGATTTGGCGATATACGATTAGCCGATTAGCCGATTGCTAAATGAATTGAATGTTGCCTCACATTTATTCATATAAATTTGACGCACAAAATTTTTATTTGATCATAGACAGGAGATGGTACATGAAATTATGAGACGTATTTACATCAGCTATGCTGCTCAGAAAAATGTTGACCTCAGTTACTTATTATGGTAGCCCGAACCTGTTTATATGCATAGGAACAACTTAACCGATTTCTAGAAGTTCTTTAATCTTGCCCCGCATTCAGCATAAGTTTTTCTTCTTGTGGTGCGAACTGTATTAACAGTAGCTTTCTGATTACTCAGCTTCTTACAATAAAACTTTGGGTAAGAATACCCTGCAGATACATGTAGGAGATAGTCCCCCAATCCATCGGCGCTGACTTCCTCTAATTGTGAAACGTCAACTTTCAGAAATGCGTTAGCGTAGCATTTTAAGGTTAAAATTGACTAGCATTTTTTCCAGTGAGTTGTATGGTTACGATTGACTTCAAACTTGCAGATATAAAACCAGAGAGCTTTGAGGCTTATTTGCTAAAGTTATAGAAAAATCTGTCGTAAGGTTTCATCGAAGTTATTTAATACATTTTTCGTAAAAAAAAAACGGGTTTTAAATTAAATATATGCCAATATCCAGAACGTTTCCATACCTACAAGAAAATAAATGAAATCGGTTAAATCGTTCCTGCCCAGAAACGCGATACAAAAATATAGCCATCAGGCAAATGAATGTATAGGTTCGGGCCACCTTAATTGAAATAAGGAAGAGCACATCAGGTTAAACGATGCTTTAATCCCGGGGTTGCCCCTGGCAAACACTGGTCGGGTGTGCAGTACTGGCGTATTTCAGACCTGATCCTTTGTTCTCAAGAGTTTCGGCCCATGTGCGTGCATTAAGGAGATTGAGACACTGGATAGTGATCTGTTTCCTATGTTTGACATGAGGAGGAATCAGGGATGCAAAAAAGCCTGGAGTTAGTCCTTACTCAAACACACTTATCAGGTTAGTTACAACTAACTGTTCAGCTTTCAAGGTGAAGGCCAAGATCATAATTATACCTTTTGGTTACCTTCAAACCTCAACTTGTCTCGCAAAGAAGTTAGGCCGTCGCGCTACCTTCCAAAAGGTGACGATTGCATTTACTGTAACATCACCTACGCCGTTTGTTTTAGTAAGGGAAACTTACGGGGACTGACAATTGATGAATGAGTTAAAATTGATTTTTCTACGTCATACCACCTTGCGCTTGCAACAGCAAAAACACGTCTTGCGAGTACAATCACTCCTTGTTAAAATTTTCGTGAAAGTGGCGTCGCAACTGATTAACAAAATTGCGAGGCAAGTTGCTGAAAAATCTCATAGATTGAAGTGTAACAGAGTCCTTGTTAATGCCCTGTTCTGGTATCTGTACAGCTTCTATTCCAAGATAGGCAATTTGTTCAATTCTGGTTCACTTAGGTCCATGTTTGGAGAAAGACTTCTTATACCTTTTGCCTCATACTTTAGACCTTGGCTGAAGGTTAAGACAGGTTCAATATCTGATTCTATACAAAACTTTAAACTGAGTTATTTGGAGGCCGTGGCGTGAAGAACCATTTAAAGAAGCGATATGTTAAATGGTAAGAAAAAAGAAAAGGAAACACATTTTTGTCTGAGCTCCGTAGCTAATATTTATTTTTGCAACACAAAACCACCTCGGTTTTCTTGGGTACCGTCACAATACATCGCGTGCAGTTCGCGTTTACAGCGGGGCACTGAGTTTTTAGTCAAAACATGAACCGTTAGCTTCTTACACGCAAGCAATCAGTTCTGAAACTCTGCTGAAACCGGCTCTTAACCACGGTGAAGTTTAGATTAACCCCTTGCTCTTGGAGAAACAATGGACTCGAGAAGAAGGGCGAACTTCATTTGTCAACATATTGTTAAATCAACAACTTCATAGGAGTTTCTAAGTCCCTTTTTAGCCATTAAAGTTCGTAAAAGAGTTGAAACTTCGAATCACTTTGTCAACAATTGGATCATCTCAAATTGCGGGGATTTTCAAATTATAATCTAAATCTCTTTTCGGCCTCGTGCAATATCTATTTTGGTAAAAAAAAAGGATAAGGCTGATTTGGTCAGTTCCAAAATAAACAGATAAACTCCTGTGTGATAATTGCGCTAGGTAGATTAAGGATTATAGGGTCGTCGCACGTTATGCGCCGGTTGCACAAAGCATACCTTATACCTAGGAATACACGAAACCACTCTCTCCAGATTCCGTACGCCAAATGAGAGAAATTCATATGGGGTCCCCACACATTACTTCGGCAACCGCACTCGAAAATCGTACGGAAAAATCAGATGAAACTTAGAACAATTTAAAATTAAAGCTTCTTTTCGAATGAACCAGCATCAGGTTGCTTTCCGAGTTGACAGAACCTCTGAGTTTTGAAATGCTCTATAAAAACGCGATTTTCACCCATCGTTCACTTTTAGACGGATCTCCAAAGTTGATGATTTTAAAACAATCAAGGTCTTTCATTGCCTCTCTCTAATTATTTTTTTGTTTTTGGTATCAAGCCAATAGCACGACAGTCTTACCAAACGTAGCCTTGAATAGATCACGTGTCCTTATCCTAAACCAGTTATGGTGCCGTGATGATAAAGTCTCAGAAGTTAGATGATAAAGTGTTTTTTTTTTTTTTTTTTTTTTCAATGGTGTTTTTGTTAATAATAAATACCGCATGCTCTAGTTTCACTGCAACATTCCATTGCAGAATCATCTTGTCTAATATCGATTTTTTTTTTCTTCACGGATTTGTCATCGAGATTTTCAATGAGCAGTACGTACTGAAGTTGCAAGTGATGTAATGTTAGAACAAGCATTAGGGGCTTCGCTTGAGGAACCGAGTCACCTGTGCTGTATCAGATTCGGGTAGATGGGGCTCTTTATTCGTGGCCGGAATCCATCTAGAAGAAGAATTATACCCGATCCTAAGCCAGGCTTCATGAGGGACGTTCTCCTCCAGGCTTTTAAATCACAGCCATTTCTCAGTCCATACCGGGTCGGTCGTTGCCCGGGCGAACAAGTGCCGCACCGTCCGCTGCGCGTGCAGCAGTTGGAAAAGCATGGGACTAATATAACAACTACCAAGATGCGTGCCAGAAGTAATATCTTTATTGGCAAGTGGAACCTGGGAACCTTGCAAATGGCAGGCAAAAAAAAAATTGGAAGAATCAACACATAAAATGAGCAGGTACCGCTGGAAAAATCCACTCATGCAGGAGGGTTATAAATTAAACTTCAGTGGCAAGGAGGACTGACACGAACAACAGGGAGTTGGATTTTGATGGACACGAGGACACCAGGACACGAGAACGCTTTCATGGGCTGTCGTTTAGTCTTACCGACTCCCTTTTACGTCTTTCCGTGGAGAATTATGACTGATGCATAACACGACCACAAAGAAACAGTAAGCATAAGAGGCAGAACAATCACCAATTTACGTTTTGCCGATTAAATTGAATGGCCTTCAAGGAAATAATGAGGAAGTAGCTTCTCTGGGGAATCGCCTGAAAAAGACCTTTTCCTGTAGATAGTGGTTATCCACCATTTGAATAATTGAAACCCAACGGATAAGTGATTGTCCAGGATACAACCTGCGTCTTATCAAAGCGTGTTTCGTTATTTTGGTGAAACTAAAAAAAACGCAATACTTGTAATTCTCTGATCCTGACAAAACATGCATGCACTATCAAATGTAAATTTCCAAACAGCGCAATTCATTAACAGTTTCAATTCTTTATTGCTTATAGACACTGGTAGTAACAAATAGTTCAACAAGAGTACATATAGTTGATGCGATTGTTTTTTGTTTTTGTTTTTCATTCATTCTCGTTTTTTCTTTCTGTGCTGAATATAAGCACTGCCTACCAAGAAAATGACCTACATTTACGTCGAGAGCCAGTAATATAATGGTCTGATTAGTTATTAGGGTAACCAGGCACGGTATTATGGGCCTGTTGGCAGGACTGTACTGCTATGGATTGAAGATTAGACAGGCCAGGCCTGACGAAAATAAGTAGCATGATTTATATGATTTTACTAACACTGTCTTGTAACTGTAACGTCCGCTGGGATACGGTATGCAATATTACATTAAGATATGTTACAACGTGCTTATAGCTCTACCATGGCCTGCGGCTTCGTTAGGTAAAGGTATGTTACAAATACCATTGCAATGTACTATAATAGTTTCTTTCTGGTACTTACAAAAGTGCTAAGTCTATGTTAGCTGCTGTGTGTAAGACATTCTACTGAGCGAATTACTTCTTACAAACAAAATCATTTGTGCCAGTACAAGGTACGTCGTTCCATTGGCCAGGGTTCCAACTTTTGTACATTGCTATACACTGCTGGTCGCTTCCTAAGCTTGAAATTGGCTTTACTTTTTACAAACAAAATGAAGCATGGCGCTGCAACTTGCATCATTCCAGAGGCCAGGTTTCCCAGATTTGTACATCATTACACAATTCTCAGAGCTGCCTCCATTAGGTTCTGAGCTATCGGTTGCCCACCCTGTGTAACTTCCCCAAGCTATTCCGTCCTCCCACACCCAGACGCCATCCACGGCTAAGTCATTTGCGCCTACCCATATGCTTTTTCCGTCCTCAGGGATGAGTGAGTGTGCAAAGTCATTGTCTGCTTGTGAGTGAATGGTCAGCAACTTTGAATTCAAGCTACTGCAATACGTTTTGGCGTCTTGCCAGGTTTTTATGATCGCAATATATTTGTAACAATAACTGTTGAACATCACCCATCCGTCATTCACATCACATTCTGTAAAATCAAAGTCAGTTACAGTGAATGAGTAAGTAATCAGTGTAGGTAATATTTTCACTTAGTTATTTGCGTAGTAAAAGCCTTCCACCATCCAATCTAGTGCGTCAATATATATTATATTTTAATAGGCACTGTAGCCTGTGCTAGGCTCTACGATAGTGGGGACGCCTCGAAAACACGGTCAATGGAAAATAGGACCCGCCTGATCCACGTACTAGCTTTCCAGCTCCGCGCGTTTTCTCATCAGTTTTCATGATATCTGCACATTACTGTCTTGGAGCTTGAACATTTATTGAGCGAATAAATTAGGTTTTGTGGCAGAAAAAACCAATAGAAAATGTTACCAATAGGCTAAAGAGACAAAACCAAATAAAGATAAGAAAGAAAACACTTCAAACTAGATTTCATATGATTTTTTAATGCTTCTTAAACGGAATGGCGCAAATTCTGGTTTCCTGATGTGAATGAGTAGGCGCCCAAAAACGTTTGATAGTAACTTACGTTATGCCATGCGCAAGAATTTCAAACCGTGTTAAGTCCGTCCAACACTTTCAAAGCTCAAATTATCAGCATGGAGAAATAATAAAAGCAGACTCTAGACTGCTATGAGTAAATTAAACTGCCCTCTTGTCAAATACTTTTTGTAGCTCCAAAGCTGCTCCGATAAGCAGACTTACCGATGTTGCAGTTTTTGCCCCGGTATCCGACTACACATGTGCAGCTATAGTCATTTAATCCGTCTGTGCATGTTGCCCCATTAACACAAGGGTTTGGAGAGCATTCATCAAAATCTGAAAAAAAGCAAACAGGAGTTGATAAATCGATGAAAACCTTTTTCTGTTTTATTGGTAATCCTTGATACTATTATCACTCTAATTAAATGATTACCGCTGAACTGAGACAACATGACACTGAACTGATCATGAGTCACTTCAGTTTTCGAGTTGTCTTATGAGACATGATTCAAAAGCACATGAATTAACGATAGATCAGTAAATGGCAAAATATTAATAATAATAATAATAATAATAATAATGATAATAATAATAATAATAATAATAACAATAATAATAATAATAATAACAACAATAATAATAATATTGTAGAAACCCTCTTTTCCTCACAAAGTCCATGGTTTGGACTCGGATGTTGACAGAAAATCAATCGCAATTATATCTTTTATTACATTCACTTTGAAATCACTGGCTATACGTGCAATCTGATTGGCTCTCAGCGGTGTGATTTATTCCTAAATCGCACCATTTTTTGCTCTAAATCGCATCTGTTCCAAATCGCTCATTCATGTTCTAAATCGCATCATTTCTGTTTTAAATTGCACCATTTTTGTTCTATATCGCATCATTTCTGTTTTGAAGACAAAATGAGATGTAAAAGCCTTTTTGTTTCGGCTTTTTAACAAACCGGCTACTTGATCAATAAAATATTGGTACTGACTAAATAATTTTGCGATTTCAAAATGGATGTAATAAAGTTGTAATTGAACTTCGTGTCCTGCAATTTTGGTCTGAAATCATACTTGTGATTTCAAATCGAACTCGCGCTGCGCGCTCGTTCAATTTTGGAATCACGCGTATGATTTCAGACCAAATTGCACTCCACTCAGTTCAATTACCCTTATATATAATAATGATAATAATAATAATAATAATAATAATAATAATTTTTTTTTTTTTCAAATCTGAATCTTTTATTGATAAGAAAACTAACTACAAAATCCGACCTATTTACAATTAAATTTTGCTTAAAGAAAAAACTATCCAGTACAAGTACTATTTACAATTCATTTCAATTAAAAAAACCCCCATAGTTCCGATTAAAAAATTCATTTCAATTAAAAACCGTTATTCGAATACTAATACTAATTCTACTAATAACAATTATAAAAAGCATCGAAAAGTTAATAAAAAAAAAAAAAAAAAAAAAAAAACTATAAAAAAACTAATAATAATAATAATAATATGGTAGAAACCCTCTTTTCCTCACAAAGTCCATGGTTTGGACTCGGATGCTGACAGAAAATCAATCGCAATTATGTTATATAATAATAATAATAATAATAATAATAGCAATAATAATAAAACACAAAAAAAAACAACTTTACATCTCCAGCTCCAGTCTCCTTCAGCTATCAGTGAAATCTATAACTTATTTTAAATCTAAAATCAGTATTAATTTTTGGACCAGACAGTTACTTTCGTCACTCATTCACACAATGGGTTGGTGAGAAACGTTAAATCACTAACTAAAGGTGAACGTTTTGCGAAGCTAAGGGGCGGAAAAAAGATCTAGCACTGAAAAAAAAATCTCATTGGATATAATGCTGGAAAAAGACCAAACCAAATCACTCATACCCCCCCCCCCCCCCCCCCTTAAAATATTTTGGATTTTGTTGATTTTACAATTAATTAAAGTATAAGGGTTCAACAGAAAGAAAAACCCTTTTCTAGGAACCAACAAATAGCTTGCCATTATAAAATGCAAGAAAAAATGGTGGAATAGATATGGAGTCATTTACTAGGATTGAATGAGTGCAAATTTAGTGATAACTCCCTGATTTAGGACGGCGATTATGTCTATTCAATCTCGTTCCAAAGTCTGCGTCATCTTTGGCCAACGGAAAGGGCGACGGGTATCTCTGGGATAATCCGGTTCAACTCGATTTTTCATTGGCTGAGCATCTGAGCATGAGTAGTAGAACCAGAGGTCAAAATGTAAATAAAAATGGAGGAAAAGACAGCGCGGAAGGGACTATCAAGTTGTTTTCAAGCTTAGTAAATCGAACATTTTTCTGTTGAACGCCAATCTGAAGCCTGGCAGAGCCTATGCTTATTCTATCTAAGCGTAGGCGATATGCTTCCACAACAAGGCACACAAGATAAAGCATATCTCCATCAAAACCCGTCTGCGGAAACAAACATGACATTTACTTGCAATGGAGAACTCGATAAAGACTGTCCGCTCGATGTGATTGCAAGGTTTGTAAAGTAAATAATTAAGCTAAGCTGATGCGAAACATTTTTCGTTTACTTTTTTCTGACTTCTGTTACGGTGAAGAAATGTCAACGAGATGCCCCTTTCAAAGTGGTAGAAATCCCAAAGTTTGTCAAAGAATTGAAAAACGTTGAAATAGCGATAGAAGAGTGAGATTGTTTGTCTTTTTTTTTTACATTTTTTTTAACTTTTTTTTTGTGATGGATATGATTTGTTTTATGTCATTTGTTTGTTCTTTATATTAAACGGAAGTGTCAAGAAGCAAAAACAGGGGATTTATTATCCCATTTAAAAGCAATAAACAATTATTACTTTTTATGTAAGTATTAAACTGGCATTTCTAAAAAGACTAGCTGGTGATTTCTGCCAGTCATCTACTTCTGGTGATTCAAAATACTAGTACTATAAAATTATACATCAATGTTTGGACGAAGAGGGGGGTGGGGGAGTGGGCAACTGGGTGCAGCAATTGAATTTTTTAGGATTTTTTAGCATGTTCGTTTTTCGTTTTTTTTTTTTTTTTTTCAGTCAAATCGCCGCTCTTGGGACTAGGAAATTGTTCAAATCTGATAAAGTATCCCCCTCTGTGTTCAACAAAACCGCTGTCTAGGCCGTTTTTGTTGTTACCACAAGAAAAACCTCTTAAATACAAAAAGGCCAACCATTTCTTGACATCTTTTGCGATGTTGGCCCTTTTTCCTTCCTTCTTTAGCGAAACTTTTAAAGGCCATGGGGTATTTATCACTTTTTTTGACAGATCAATAAACCAGCTGAATATGACCTCGCATCAATAGGTTCCAACGTTTCAGGTAGTTGATCAGTGTAACAACAGCATAAATAACTGATATTTTGAACCGAATCAGGAAAATAGCTCAATAAATAAGGGCCGTTGTGCAGCTTCTCCGTAATTCCGTATGCCCTAATTTGCCAAAAGAAAACTGGATCGTTTCATGAAATCTTAGTTTCTTTCTTAGTTTTTTGCTCTTGAATTGGTTCGCGCCTGTGC
Organism: Porites lobata; assembly: GCA_942486035.1. NCBI lineage: Eukaryota > Metazoa > Cnidaria > Anthozoa > Scleractinia > Poritidae > Porites > Porites lobata. Next base: position 2,162,189 of record CALNXK010000047.1, on the reverse strand, counting down.
AGATGAGACGAAACCAAGAATCTTGTCACGAGAAAATGGATTATTCCCGAGGTCCCCGTTGCCCGTTCCGCTGGACAAAGGTAACGCGGACTCTGGGAACGAGATTGGACTCTATTAGGAAAGTTGATCGATGTTATGCACTTACTGATTTCGCACGACTTCCCTGCAGTTCCAGCTGGGCATGCGCAGGAGTGGTCATCAAGTCCATCTGTACAGGTTCCGTCGTGTTGGCACGGGCTGGAAGCACAATCGTCTGGATCTTACAAAAAGAAACATAATTGAAAATATAAGGCTAAAATGGAAGGTCAAGGACGCGATTTAGCACAATTTACAATATTGCAAATTAAAGAGAACTTTTAACTGTTAAATCACAAAAAGAGATTTTTTCATCTGTTGACTACGCCTCGCTATGACGCACTGAATCATGAAGGAGAGTCTTCTGGAAGTCAACCAGTCCACCGCAAATTGTTTCCGCATGATCTGCATGGTTTGAAAAAAAAAACCTTTTTTTTCGCAATTAGATATCCCAACCAACGCCCCTTAAGACTCCTACTCTGTCCTATTATGATCACACCTACTGTATTTGATTTGAAGGTATCTTATCTTCACATTGTATGATCTCTCTTGGTATCATACACGACACATGCACACGGAGTTTCTTGTGGTTGAGACACCAGTCGCAAGGATTGATTAAAAAAGAAAAAAACAAGGTTAATCCAAGATATCAAAAGTCAATTGCAGATCTGAAATCTAGTTTATTTCTTTGGTCCTAATATTACCGCAACAACGAGACGAATGTTTATTACACAAATAGAGATTTACGTAATCTAGAGAGTCAACTATTACTAGAGTGACCAGAAACACTGGCCTGAGAACTATCAGCAGCTTATTTGATCACAAACGCCAACACGAAATCATGCTTTCGCCAACCACATTTGCTTAATACTTTTTTACTTTTTAAAAAAGGGCGGCGAACTTATTAGATTTCTTGACTTGTCAATAACGGCGGCTATTTACTACGAACTTAGATGTAATCCGTTTCTATTTCTTTGAAGGCAGCCTAACGTTTTATGTTGCCAGAAACCTTTCATTGATTCATCCTTGTATACCTAAGGTACAGTCATTGTAACTAGTAACAGCATACGGCGAGGCTGAAAAGAGCACAGGCCTTAAAGAAAGACTACGCAGAAAATTCGAAAAAATGTCTTTTAACGCACTGAAAGTTAAGATTAGTTTCAAAGTATATGTTTTTTTCTACATCCAACTAAACAAAAATATCAGTTGTGCAATAACAATGTCAAAAAACAAAACACTAAAAATAACAATAAGAATAATAATAATAACGATTTTATTAGCAATACTTCCACGAGGTGGCTCTTCTCCTACTAATGCCGATACTAATGCAGATATAGCTCTTATTCGGGAGTTGGGGAAGAGGAGTTTGGGGGAAAGCATAAGTACAAGTAACTGCAGATACTTTAATGTGTACATGTGTTTTACTTACTAATGGTACAGTGCCTTCCGTAAAAGCCGACTACGCATATGCAAGTGTAGTTGTTTACTTGGTCTTCACATGTTGCACCGTTACTACATGGATACGGTGTACAGTCATCAATGTCTAAACGAGGAAAGAGATGAAGTTAAGTATCTAAGCCAATAAAGCAACTAAAAAGCCGTTTTGCAGAGATCGCTCGCCTAGGTTTGCAACTTCTTCTTACGTCAGTGTTTCAATTTAACCAGCTAGGAGATTAACACATTAATTGAGGTGTTCATTCATTCATTCATTCATTCATTCATTCATTCATTCACAAAAATCCTTACCTATTAACAAAAGAAATATAAACTTTTTGAATATCAGCTATATAGTCTCTCTTTTGTCCCAAATTTTATAATTTCTATCACCTATCACCTTTGTGCTGTTCGCAAGAAACCTGGAAATGACCTCTTTGTACTTTACATTTAACAGTGATAATAATTGCATTTCCCTTTTGTTACTTCTCTTTGGTATTTTAAGTGTTCGTTTAATTGAAATTATCGTTCAATTCAACTTTTTCCTGTTCTGTCCTTATTTGTGAATAAGCAGTCGACTCGAAAGCTCTTCCTCTTTGTTATGTGACCTTTAAGTTTCGCTCTATATTGAGTATTCTACACTCTCTGCCTAGATTGTGAATAAGTTTAAAAAAAAACTGGAGTTGCGTGACTAACTCAAAACAGTGTTCAAGCAGAATAAAATACTGATAAAACTCTCTTCAGGTTTCTGTGGGATGTGAGGCAGACAAAATATTGATATAATTATTTAGACTTATCCCGATCTCGATTGTGAAACCCCAGCATATAAAGTTAACTTAACCCTCGGACGTACAGGGGCGCGGGGAAGGGGAGGTAGGGCACCCACCGCTCACGGTTTTACTGTCTTTTTTGTGTGTGTGTTTTGTTTTTTGTTCCTAGACGATAAAACATTAAACGGAATGGCGATTAAACGGAATGGCGCAAATTCTGGTTTCCTGATGAGAATGAGTAGGTGCCCAAAAACGTTTGATAGTAACTTACGTTATGCCATGCGCAAGAATTTCAAACCGTGTTAAGTCCGTCCAACACTTTCAAAGCTCAAATTATCAGCATGGAGAAATAATAAAAGCAGACTCTAGACTGCTATGAGTAAATTAAACTGCCCTCTTTTCAAATACTTTTTGTAGCTCCAAAGCTGCTCCGATAAGCAGACTTACCGATGCTGCAGTTTTTGCCCCGGTATCCGACTACACATGTGCAGCTATAGTCATTTAATCCGTCTGTGCATGTTGCCCCATTAACACAAGGGTTTGGAGAGCATTCATCAAAATCTGAAAAAAAGCAAACAGGAGTTGATAAATCGATGAAAACCTTTTTCTGTTTTATTGGTAATCCTTGATACTATTATCACTCTAATTAAATGATTACCGCTGAACTGAGACAACATGACACTGAACTGATCATGAGTCACTTCAGTTTTCGAGTTGTCTTATGAGACATGATTCAAAAGCACATGAAGTAACGATAGATCAGTAAATGGCAAAATATTAATAATAATAATAATAATAATAATAATGATAATAATAATAATAATAATAACAATAATAATAATAATAATAACAACAATAATAATAATATTGTAGAAACCCTCTTTTCCTCACAAAGTCCATGGTTTGGACTCGGATGTTGACAGAAAATCAATCGCAATTATATCTTTTATTACATTCACTTTGAAATCACTGGCTATACGTGCAATCTGATTGGCTCTCAGCGGTGTGATTTATTCCTAAATCGCACCATTTTTTGCTCTAAATCGCATCTGTTCCAAATCGCGTCATTCATGTTCTAAATCGCATCATTTCTGTTTTAAATTGCACTATTTTTGTTCTATATCGCATCATTTCTGTTTTGAAGACAAAATGAGATGTAAAAGCCTTTTTGTTTCGGCTTTTTAACAAACCGCCTACTTGATCAATAAAATATTGGTACTGACTAAATAATTTTGCGATTTCAAAATGGATGTAATAAAGTGGTAATTGAACTTCGTGTCCTGCAATTTTGGTATGAAATCATACTTGTGATTTCAAATCGAACTCGCGCTGCGCGCTCGTTCAATTTTGGAATCACGCGTATGATTTCAGACCAAATTGCACTCCACTCAGTTCAATTACCATTATATATAATAATAATAATAATAATAATAATAATAACAACAACAACAACAATAATATGGTAGAAACCCTCTTTTCCTCACAAAGTCCATAGTTTGGACTCGGATGCTGACAGAAAATCAATCGCAATTATATCTTATATAATAATAATAATAATAATAATAATAGCAATAATAATAAAACACAAAAAAAACAACTTTACATCTCCAGCTCCAGTCTCCTTCAGCTATCAGTGAAATCTATAACTTATTTTAAATCTAAAATCAGTATTAATTTTTGGACCAGACAGTTACTTTCGTCACTCATTCACACAATGGGTTGGTGAGAAACGTTAAATCACTAACTAAAGGTGAACGTTTTGCGAAGCTAAGGGGCGGAAAAAAGATCTAGCACTGAAAAAAAAAAAAAAAGGCTTGGATATAATGCTGGAAAAACCCAAACCAAATCACTCATACCCCCCCCCCCCGCCCCCAGCCCCCCCCCCCCCTTAAAATATTTTTGATTTTGTTGATTTTACAATTAATTAAAGTATAAGGGTTCAACAGAAAGAAAAACCCTTTTCTAGGAACCAACAAATAGCTTGCCATTATAAAATGCAAGAAAAAATGGTGGAATAGATATGGAGTCATTTACTAGGATTGAATGAGTGCAAATTTAGTGATAACTCCCTGATTTAGGACGGCGATTATGTCTATTCAATCTCGTTCCAAAGTCTGCGTCATCTTTGGCCAACGGAAAGGGCGACGGGTATCTCTGGGATAATCCGGTTCAACTCGATTTTTCATTGGCTGAGCATCTGAGCATGAGCAGTAGAACCAGAGGTCAAAATGTAAATAAAAATGGAGGAAAAGACAGCGCGGAAGGGACTATCAAGTTGTTTTCAAGCTTAGTAAATCGAACATTTTTCTGTTGAACGCCAATCTGAAGCCTGGCAGAGCCTATGCTTATTCTATCTAAGCGTAGGCGATATGCTTCCACAACAAGGCACACAAGATAAAGCATATCTCCATCAAATCCGTCTGCGGAAAGAAACATGACATTTACTTGCAATGGAGAACTCGATAAAGACTGTCCGCTCGATGTGATTGCAAGGTTTGTAAAGTAAATAATTAAGCTAAGCTGATGCGAAACATTTTTCGTTTACTTTTTTCTGACTTCTGTTACGGTGAAGAAATGTCAACGAGATGCCCCTTTCAAAGTGGTAGAAATCCCAAAGTTTGTCAAAGAATTGAAAAACGTTGAAATAGCGATAGAAGAGTGAGATTGTTTGTCTTTTTTTTTTTTCCATTTTTTAAACTTTTTTTTTGTGATGGATATGTCATTTGTTTGTTCTTTATATTAAACGGAAGTGTCAAGAAGCAAAAACAGGGGATTTATTATCCCATTTAAAAGCAATAAACAATTATTACTTTTTATGTAAGTATTAAACTGGCATTTCTAAAAAGACTAGCTGGTGATTTCTGCCAGTCATCTACTTCTGGTGATTCAAAATACTAGTACTATAAAATTATACATCAATGTTTGGACGAAGAGGGGGGTGGGGGAGTGGGCAACTGGGTGCAGCAATTGAATTTTTTAAGATTTTTTAGCATGTTCGTTTTTCGTTTTTTTTTTTTTTTTTTTTTTTCAGTCAAATCGCCGCTCTTGGGACTAGGAAATTGTTCAAATCTGATAAAATATCCCCCTCTGTGTTCAACAAAACCACTGTCTAGGCCGTGTTTGTTGTTATCACAAGAAAAACCTCTTAAATACAAAAAGGCCAACCATTTCTTGACATCTTTTGCGATGTTGGCCCTTTTTCCTTCCTTCTTTAGCGAAACTTTTAAAGGCCATGGGGTATTTATCACTTTTTTTGACAGATCAATAAACCAGCTGAATATGACCTCGCATCAATAGGTTCCAACGTTTCAGGTAGTTGATCAGTGTAACAACAGCATAAATAACTGATATTTTGAACCGAATCAGGAAAATAGCTCAATAAATAAGGGCCGTTGTGCAGCTTCTCCGTAATTCCGTATGCCCTAATTTGCCAAAAGAAAACTGGATCGTTTCATGAAATCTTAGTTTCTTTCTTAGTTTTCTGCTCTTGAATTGGTTCGCGCCTGTGCAGATGAGACGAAACCAAGAATCTTGTCACGAGAAAATGGATTATTCCCGAGGTCCCCGTTGCCCGTTCCGCTGGACAAGGGTAACGCGGACTCTGGGAACGAGATTGGAGTCTATTAGGAAAGTTGATCGATGTTATGCACTTACTGATTTCGCACGACTTCCCTGCAGTTCCAGCTGGGCATGCGCAGGAGTGGTCATCAAGTCCATCTGTACAGGTTCCGTCGTATTGGCACGGGCTGGAAGCACAATCGTCTGGATCTTACAAAAAGAAACATAATTGAAAATATAAGGCTAAAATGGAAGGTCAAGGACGCGATTTAGCACAATTTACAATATTGCAAATTAAAGAGAACTTTTAACTGTTAAATCACAAAAAGAGATTTTTTCATCTGTTGACTACGCCTCGCTATGACGCACTGAATCATGAAAGAGAGTCTTCTGGAAGTCAACCAGTCCACCGGAAATTGTTTCCGCATGATCTGCATGGTTTGAAAAGAAAACCTTTTTTTTCGCAATTAGATATCCCAACCAACGCCCCTTAAGACTCCTACTCTGTCCTATTATGATCACACCTACTGTATTTGATTTGAAGGTATCTTATCTTCACATTGTATGATCTCTCTTGGTATCATACACGACACATGCACACGGAGTTTCTTGTGGCTGAGACACCAGTCGCAAGAATTGATTAAAAAAGAAAAAAACAAGGTTAATCCAAGATATCAAAAGTCAATTGCAGATCTGAAATCTAGTTTATTTCTTTGGTCCTAATATTACCGCAACAACGAGACGAATGTTTATTACACAAATAGAGATTTACGTAATCTAGAAAGTCAACTATTACTAGAGTGACCAGAAACACTGGCCTGAGAACTATCAGCAGCTTATTTGATCACAAACGCCAACACGAAATCATGCTTTCGCCAACCACATTTGCTTAATACTTTTTTACTTTTTAAAAAAGCGCGGCGAACTTATTAGATTTCTTGACTTGTCAATAACGGCGGCTATTTACTACGAACTTATATGTAATCCGTTTCTATTTCTTTGAAGGCAGCCTAACGTTTTATGTTGCCAGAAACCATTGATTCATCCTTGTATACCTAAGGTACAGTCATTGTAACTAGTAACAGCATACGGCGAGGCTGAAAAGAGCACAGGCCTTAAAGAAAGACTACGCAGAAAATTCGAAAAAATGTCTTTTAACGCACTGAAAGTTAAGATTAGTTTCAAAGTATATGTTTTTTTCTACATCCAACTAAACAAAAATATCAGTTGTGCAATAACAATGTCAAAAAACAAAACACTAAAAATAACAATAAGAATAATAATAATAACGATTTTATTAGCAATACTTCCACGAGGTGGCTCTTCTCCTACTAATGCCGATACTAATGCAGATATAGCGCTTATTCGGGAGTTGGGGAAGAGGGGTTTGGGGGAAAGCATAAGTACAAGTAACTGCAGATATTTTAATGTGTACATGTGTTTTACTTACTAATGGTACAGTGCCTTCCGTAAAAGCCGACTACGCATATGCAAGTGTAGTTGTTTACTTGGTCTTCACATGTTGCACCGTTGCTACATGGATACGGTGTACAGTCATCAATGTCTAAACGAGGAAAGAGATGAAGTTAAGTATCTAAGCCAATAAAGCAACTAAAAAGCCGTTTTGCAGAGATCGCTCGCCTAGGTTTGCAACTTCTTCTCATGTCAGTGTTTCAATTTAACATCAATTTCCCAATTAGTAGGCTAAGTGTAGCCAGCTAGGAGATTAACACATTAATAGCCCTTATGCATGTTTACGTCACACAAGCAAATTTCACCACCAAGCCTCGTTTTGAAATTAAAAATAAGCGAAGTTTCACAGAAATGAATTCCCAAGGCAGTAGAGTTGAAAAGAATACCCACGCACAAAAAGTGCAAATGCAAAAAATTTTGTTCACAAACGAGGCTTGTTGGTGAAATTTACTCGTCTGACGTAATCATGCATAGGGGCTATTGAGGTGTTCATTCATTCATTCATTCATTCATTCATTCATTCATTCATTCATTCATTCATTCATTCTTTCACAAAAATCCTTACCTATTAACAAAAGAAATATAAACTTTTTGAATATCAGCTATATAGTCTCTCTTTTGTCCCAAATTTTATAATTTCTATCACCTATCACCTTTGTGCTGTTTGCAAGAAACCTGAAAATGACCTCTTTGTACTTTACATTTAACAGTGATAATAATTGCATTTCCCTTTTGTTACTTCTCTTTGGTATTTTAAGTGTTCGTTTAATTGAAATTATCGTTTAATTCAACTTTTTCGTGTTCTGTCCTTATTTGTGAATAAGCAGTCGACTCGAAAGCTCTTCCTCTTTGTTATGTGACCTTTAAGTTTCGCTCTATATTGAGTATTCTACACTCTCTGCCTAGATTGTGAATAAGTTTAAAAAAAAACTGGAGTTGCGTGACTAATTCAAAACAGTGTTCAAGCAGAATAAAATACTGATAAAACTCTCTTCAGGTTTCTGTGGGATGTGAGGCAGACAAAATATTGATATAATTATTTAGACTTATCCCGATCTCGATTGTGAAACCCCAGCATATAAAGTTAACTTAACCCTCGGACGTACAGGGGCGCGGGGAAGGGGAGGTAGGGCACCCACCGCTCACGGTTTTACTGTCTTTTTTGTGTGTGTGTTTTGTTTTTTTGTTCCTAGACGATAAAACATCAGCGCCTGAAGTTTACTGTAGCTGTTTGTTTGTCCCTCGAGCGCATTTTGAGATAAGTTTAGTAATGGTCAGTTACTATGGTTACGAGATATGACGTCATAAGTAGCAGGTAGTCAAACTATTTTTGAGTGACAATGTATGATTTTTCAACTTTTTTCGGGAATAAGATAACATGATGCAAAGTAATCATTTATGTGTTATTTTACACGTTAAGCGCAAAAAATTGTTTATTATCACTGCTTTTACCTGATTTCTAATCCTTAATAAAATCCAAGATGGCGGTCAAGATGGCGACCATGTTTGGAAACGTTACAGACCTCCAGCAGCGCCACCACCCATAAAATATACCTCATGTTGTAGAGAACATCAAAGGCTTTCCACTGAAGGTAAAATCGTTTCGAAATATTGAAAACTATTAAAAGCTGAAGGGGGGGTTCTTCAACCCCCCCTCCCCTCTAGCACGGTGGGGGTATGACCGCGTGTACGTTCAAGGGTTAAACTTCAGTAAAGAAGGACAAATTTTTGTATCCCTATGAACTAGTGAACAATATGGAAATGTATCAGTTGTGTTGCTTACTTATCTCACAGTTTTTCCCCGTCAGTCCTTTTTTGCAATCACACTTATGACTATCCTCGTCATATACAGGAGTGCAGACACCTCCATTTTGGCAGGGTCTCTTCAAACAAGGGGTCTGTAAAATAAATCAAGACATACATATGAACAGTGTTTTATTTTATTTCTTTCTTTCTCTCTTTTTTTCTTCTTTTGTATGTTGATTCTGAGTTTCATTTTGATTTACTTGAACTATTTTTTACTATCATTTTTTTTGTTTAAATTTAGTTTTGATATTGCGCGGGCAATATATTATCACATATTGTTCATTCAGAATATTTCCCAGTTTCTGATTTGCTCAGTCCCACGGCTAGTTCTTCATTAAACGAACCGGTGCTAACCAGTTGTTTAGAAAATGCGAGCAATATATACCATCGTTTCGATAGTATATTTGGAATCGAGTTGGATCGATCGATGATATGGTTCCATGGAGACGAGGCTGCCTGAGCAAAACTGAACTAAAAAATGGCGTTCTCGGCTATCCGAAGACTTTTTCTGGACTAAAACCGAACGGAATTAATTCAAGAATACCAAAACACATTACTGTATGGATGCTATCTACTTTTTGAGGGGTTAATCTTCAAGAAAAAACAACATCGCTGTTTATATCCTAAATCCTTGCCGAGAAATGGGCCAAAGATCTAAAGAAAGTTACGAGGTGGTAACGCTTGTTAAGAGATAAGAAATGTTTTGAACAAATAAACATATATATTATTGTCAACTTTCGTATGATATGAAGAATTGAATGCCGATCTTGTAGCCTGTTATCTACCTTTGCCCTCGGCCTTGATGGATAACATACTCCTCGATCTGCATAATTCTACATCATTCACATCAAACTCATCCTCATTCACCATTGTCAACTACTATACCGCACTTGATATATAAATACACCCCAATAATAACAATTTTAAAAATAACAACTAAGGTCAAACTCTTAAAGGAGATGTTTTGCCAGTAACCAATCACGTTCGTTTCCCAATTAAGTTTGGAAGTCTTTTAGGTAAGACAAGTATTGTTTCAAGAAAACGGTTAATTAAAAACTTCTTGCGGGCGTCTAGTGTTCTCTGTGTTGGTGATGAATGCAATTAGGAAAACATATCTAAAGTGACAAATAACTGAAATAACAATAGGCCAGTTAATAAATTTTGCGGCAGGGAGCCTTAAGTAATATAAGTGAATATACCGCTCTAAAGTCATCCCTCTTTGTAACCCTCACTTGTTGATACTTAAAAGGGCAAATTAATTAATAATTAATTCGGTTTATCAGAAATTTGGGATAAAACAGAAACTCACCAGAACAACTCAATTTTCCAAATAAAAATTCTTTGCAAAATTTTTCGTTCTAATGGCTGTTTCATCGACATCAGTTTTCTTGAATAGTTCTCTCTAAAAAAAATTCGCTTTCCTGAGAAATGTTTCCGGCAATCTCCCTGCCATTCGTTCTAGAACGTTTAGAACTTTTAGGAAAGTTCGGTCGAATGAAAAGGGAAAGGAAGCACTGACTTAATTTGAACAGAATCTGATTTCAGTCCTCTCTGCGGTTCCGCCCGTTTTCAGTTTGTAGTGGACTTACCAGTTTAGAATAGTGGTGAGACAGTGCGTTTTCCCTGAGGTTTACTGAGTTGTTGTACAGATCACCTAGTAGCAACTCGCACCAGAAAATCTTCTCTTCGTCTGGAGAAGAAGCCATGTTCAAAGATAAACATGTTGGGAATAACTTCAAGCATTCCATGGCGCAGTCTGCAAAATCGCTCGCGTTGAGTACCATTAGTTTTGATGCTTCAAGATAGTGCCACTTGTGTTTCACAAAGCTAGACATTCGAGCTGACGTGAAGGCATCAATATTAACCTCTATTGCTTCGCCGAGAATGCCAAAATAAAAGCAGCCATTCAGCAAAATGGCTAAAGTACGCATCCCTCAATTCCGCAAGAGCCAGTTGCATCTACAGTACGAATCTTGACTTTCCAGACTTGAATTTTCCCGTTCAATTATATCTGCCAGCTAACTCAATTAAATTGTTATCTGACTTCATAATTCACTTCTCTTATAGAGTTAGTTAATTATATTTATTATTCATTCAAAATATCTCCCCGATTCTGATTGGCGAAAACCACACGCATAACTCACCATAACCAGCTACTGATTACCAAATTTGGAAGAATTTTGCATTTAATGAATCGATGGCGTCAAAAATGCAGCTTTCCTGCGCATGCAGGTTAATGCACCTTCAACCGAGAAGACCTGGGGACGAGGTTGAGTTGTTTTGGATGCGAAAACAAAAATGGCGGACATTTCACTCGTTTTAAGAATAAGAACTAAGCTAAATAATGGCTAAAAACATGGCAAGAACAGCAAGAAGACAACTCTAAGGGAAACATCTGCTATTAAGAGAATATTTGCGGAGCTGAACAACCCTAAACGTGCACTATTAGTCTATCGAAGATGATCTTAACATCGATGGTAAGCTCGTTTTAGCTATGTTTTTAAACAAGGAATTATTTTAAATGAATAATAACACAATTATTGAATTCGGCTTTCGTATCATATGAAGAATTATGGAGATCTCGGAGGGTGTTATCCGCCTCAGTCGCCTCGGCCTACCGCCTCGGCCGATAACACCCTCCTCAATCTCCATAATTCTTCATAAGATACTCAGCCTCTTTCATTAAATTTTAAATAGTATTACACTGAATATGAGACTATTTTTAGCACACGTCATGTAAGGCCTAGGCCAAACGTCGCACTTTTCATGAGACGAACCAAACTTAGTGTCAGTCAAGTTCATGAAAAGTTCGACGTCTGGCTCAGTTAAGTTGGTCTGAATGAGTTTGGATCGTCCAACACGTTCTATCCGTCTGCTTCAGAAGATTAAAACGTATGAATATCATCTCGATCCGGGATAAACGTCGATCTTCACGTGTGAAATTAAAAATTTGTATAATGGTGTTTATTATATACACACTAGGAGATCTTGGTGTTTTCAGCAATCTGATTGGTTCGCTATCTAGGGCTATCCAACAATATTCACCTCCTAGCGAGTCGATAATGCGTGAGCTCGCTGTCTTTCCAAATTTTTTTAAGGATTGATCTTTCGAAATTCAACAAAATCCTAAGGTTGATGTTTTTTAAGGTGAAAAAAGTCTTCGAAGGATTGAAAACAGCGTTTTCTCATTTGCTTTAGCTGATGTTTTTGCTCGATGAATGTTAACAACTTCTGCACGGTTTGCGGGAGTAGAAGAGGGCCGTAATTGTGTGAACTCAGCGCTACCTAACAAGAAAAATTTTATAAGTAGGTTGAGTATGATCGTTTGGGTGAACGTAGTCCTGAATACGACTCTTGTTCTTAACAGTGACTGACGTTTCGACAGCCTGGGCGGTAGTCATCTTCAGAGTCAAATTGAGTTGTATCCGACGTCAGTTGATGTCGTTAAACTCTGGTCATTGACCTAATTGGTCAATTAAATCGCGATGTTATTGGTCGTCTGTCAGTTAAGCCCTGATGTTATTGGCTTTGAAGACTCGTGATGCCATTGGTGCCTTTCGATCCGTCTATTGTCTCAGTCAAACAGTCCTTTGTTGCTTAAACTCAAATTGTCAGTTGTCCAGTCGTTCTCTCGTAGTGAATTTTGCTTGATTCCGTTCATTAAGTCGTTTGTACCTTCCCGGTAACTGTTCACTACGATTCAGCAGCGTTTGTTACGAGTTAGTAAACTAGCTTTCTAAAGTGAGTCTTTGATAGTAGTCTGTAGAATTCGCAATGCATGTCGCAGCGTCCCAGTCGATTTGATGTTTCATCTGTAAATGGTGCTCAGCAATGTGATTGTTGACGTCCCCATTTCTCGTCGCTGGTTTGCGTTCGGTCAGTCGCGTGCTAAGGTTTCTGTGCCGTTGCCGCCCATCATGCACGGTACTGCTTTTCATATTGGCCGGAAAAACTACCCAGTATGTGTACATTATACTGGATAGCTTTTCCTGCCAATATGAAAAGCAGTACAGTACAAGATGGAAAGCAACGGCAAAGAACTGAAAACAAGTCGTTCACAAAGAAATAAACATCGAACATCGGTAGGCCGAGAGGGTTGGGGCACTAAATCCCAGTCCTTACTTGTGAATGTTTACTTTCGACTGGGTTCAGCCCAGGGTTCAACTCCTCCATCCTGCTCGTTAACTTCTGCTAAGGTCTAAATTCCTGCTCACAATGGACCAAAAGTGGCAGAAACTTATCCGATACTGTGACGATTCACTATATAACATCGGCGAGCCGTTACAGAAATCGCGCCGAAAATACCACTCTTATGTGTGAACAGAAACCTTTCCTATCTGTATTGTTTTCGTGTCGGCGCAAGAGCTATGCGGTCTATAGTGTGATCATAACCTCATTCTCACCCTACAATTAGTGACAAAACATAGGAGGGGAACTCCGATAAAACGAAACTTCCTTATCGAACATATTTTGTTAGTTCCTTGGCCCTTCCTTAGACTAAGGTTCCACTGCACAAAAACATTTATTTAGTATATAGATTTAGCCGAAGTTTCCGTATATATACTGATAACAGAAGCAATTAACTTTACGCCAATACTCACCCTTAGGAGCACTTCATTTATCTTTTGAGGGAGGGGTTGGATCACGATTTAAGGGAAAATATTCTTCAAACAGACTAAACTTAAATGCACTGGAAGATATAGAGTTATTTTTAAAGCAAAAATTATTGCAGTGGATCAAGTTGGATCAAAGTAGTAGGCCTTGGAAAGAACTCTTGTCCAAAGTACGTAACCAGACCCCTTATCTCCCCTCCCTCCCACAACACACAAACACACACAGATCCCTTTGCGACATTCTTGGTCAGCCGCCTCTCTCCTCCGCAGAGGCCTCTTTGTGTTGTGGGGAGGCTGGGAGAAAGAAAAAGAGAGCGCGCGAGGCACGATGGGAAGGGGGAAGGCCGTTTCCCTCTTCCCATCGTCCCCCGCGCGCTTTCTATTTTTTCGATTATTGCTATTTTGATGGGGATACCCAGCGGGAGCCTCTGCGGAGGAGAGAGGTCAGCCGGTATATTATTTTCAAACTCTACTAGTTGTAGCTTTCGCTGAGTGCCAACGAAAGAAAAAGAATTTGCCTACATTACCGGTTTTAGCTCCAATGTTTATAAAACCATTTAATTTCAGCTGCTGAGGCGAGAATTTCCACTATAAGCACTCCTTGTTCCTACATTTCTGCCATGCTCTTGGCCTCAAAATCGCTCTTATTCTTCTGCTTAGACATTTTTGAACCTTAAACTTGTGGAGTTCCAAACAGCGAAAGGGAAATAATATTTATAGGTTAGCGAGAACTTGAAATAGCGAGTTGTAGTTCCTGTACAAGTACAGTAGTGTGCCAATCAATCAATCAATCAACTTTATTTACCTTCGAATTTACAGTGTAGGACTCAAGTGCTAATATCTTCAAGCCAACTACATTAATAAATAATTATAATAAAAAGTTAAATATAAATAAGATATCTAACTACCTAGACAACTAACTTACAAATTATCATGATGTAGAAAGGTTTGCAGTTGTTGCCCTTTTAAGTAAATTATTGTTCCCAGGAGATATCAGTCGTCGAAAAGAAGTAATATCAGAAATAGTGCGGTGATGGTCAGGAAGAGAATTCCAAGATATTGCTGCCAAGTAACTAAAGGAATTGATACCATAAGAAGTGGTCAATGGTTTAGGCAAACAGAGCATAAAATTATTATGTCCTCTTAAAAAATAGGTGCTCGGCTTGCTCGTTGGCAATTAGGCCACATTCATTACGTACATGTGTATACAGCTGGAGGGGAGACAATATCTTATAAATGAGCATTCTTTTTCATATCTCCCCCGCCATAACATTAAAACCTAATAGACGAATAAGTTTTAGTAAAAGGCCTTAGACCCGGGGTAAAATGCTAAGCTATTAGTACCGCGCTAGACTTTCACCTTGCACTACAAATGCTACAACAGCTCAAAACCATTTTTATTCAAGTAGTGTGACTCAAGGGGGTGTCTCCGCGCTGTCCTTTTGCACAAATACAACAACTGAGTATTCACTAGAAATTGTTTGTTTGTTGCTGCTGTTGGTTTGTTTATTTATTTATTTTTCTTTTTTTAATTTAATCAGATAAAAGTCTATAAACCTTCAATGTGCATTTTAACTTCAACAATAACGCGAGGCAATATTCAACCAGTCAAATCTCGAAAAATGTATTATTGTAATTACCCTCGACTTCACAACCAAAGTGAAAACAGACAAACTTAAAGAGATATTGGTCAGTGACCGAGTTTACAAGCTTTAGATGTCGGTCAACAAACGCCTAGATTTCGACAAAGTATTTACGCATGAATTCATCTGTCAAAGTTTTGACCAGCAATCTGAGATGGAGGCCGTGACGAAGCTAACAGCAAAGCCTTAAAAGAATCATTTCCGAAGCAACTCCATCAGTTGACTCTAAGATGGTTTGCTTTTCACCAAAACAAACGCAAGGCCCAACGGTCACAAATATTTCACGTTTCCTGTGCCCATAATAGTTTTAGTAGGCTTGAGTAGGCTTGAAATTGGCTTTACTTTTTACAAACATAATGAAGCATACCGCTGCAACTTGCATCATTCCAGAGGCCAGGTTTCCCAGATTTGTACATCATTGCACAATTCTCAGAGCTACCTCCATTAGGTTCTGAGCTATCGGTTGCCCACCCTGTGTAACTTCCCCAGGCTTTTCCGTCCTCCCACACCCAGGTTCCTTCCGTTGCTATGTCGGTTGCGCCTACCCATATGTGTCGCCCGTTCCCAGGGATGAGTGAGTGTGCAAAGTCATTCTCTGCTTGCGAGTGAACGGTCAGCAACTTCGAATTCAAGCTATCACAAGAGCTTTTGGCACCTTGCCAATTTTTTAGGATTGCAATGTATTTGTAACAAAAACTGTTGAACATCATCCATCCGCCATTCATATCACATCCTGTCAAGTAACGTAAAGTAAAATAGAATGAAATGAAGTGTTCGTAAGTGACTAAGTGTAAGTAAAGTGATTTGTAGTAAAGTGATAACAAAACAAGCTCGTGGAACAATATACCCAGGCTTAACGACATATTTAATTAGGTGATCCTGCTCTTTACGTTGTCCGGACGCTCAAGCCAACTTGAGAGAACGAACTTTGAGCTAACAACACAATTAACTTTCTTAATTTAAAGGACATTGTTTGGACTGACACATGCTGTCTGTATTAGACAGGTACCCTTTTTTATTGGAAGCCGAATATATACGCTGAGAAATGGTGAGAGCCAATCTTTGGTGTCCATTTTAAGATTCAGGTGAAGATTGGGAATTGCCTTTGTGTCTTTCAGACGATTACTCTGTATATTATTTTAGATTAGGGTCTTCCTATGCTGAGAGTAGTAGCGAAGATACTGTTGTGGAAAAAGTCTTACACTTCTTGCATGTGCCAAAATAAAGGTAATGACGTAACAAAGTACTCGGGACATATATAATCCTTACACTAGGCGCACTAGCATCTTAAAAGTAATAGACTATAACATGATCTGAATGAGATTCATGACGTCTTCGGCATTAAAGATAATTTGTGTATCATTCTTTACACTCATGACATTCCACTTTAAAAACAACGGTGCAACTGCTCCCTTCTGTGCTACTAAGGTTCCGTCTTATTAGAGGGGTACTGTACTAAGACATTTACTCGAAGGAATCCTATTTGAAATCTCGTGGTAAAACATTCAAAGACTAAATTTGACATTTAAGGTCAAAGGAGACGCTATAACGTGTAAGCAATCAGCTGAAGAGACAAAAGAAAAAGAAAGAAAGAAAAGCTTCAACCTAAATTCTTGAGTTTCCCACACCATTTGATTTCCAATTCCAAATGTCCAAAATCATTCCCCCATGCAAATGATTAGCATCCAAAATCACCCGTACTTTATATCTCCATACTCCCAACCCTAACATTGACTAAATAGCGATAAGAAACCAACCAATAAAATTTTTTTCCTATCGAAATAACAATTGAAAATTACCTTTTTTACAGATGGATGACAGTTGCCCATCACAACCCAAATCGTTCCACATGCCGTGAGCGTCATACATCATTAGGCAGTCCTCAGCGTAATTAGCATCATTTGGTTCCCCAGGATGCCACTTCGTGTAAACACCCCAAGGTTTACCATCTTCCCATACCCAGTCTCCCTCGGTAGCTATGTCGTTTCCGCCCATCCATATGTGCAAGTTGACAGGGATAATTGACCAAACAAAGTCTTGTTCTGCTTCGGAATGAATGGTCACCAAATTCGAGCCTATCGCCACGCAGTCCGTCATAGCATTATTCCATGTTTTCAAATCTTGTGTGAGTTTATAGCAGTATTTATTGAAACCTTGCCACCCATCGCTTTGGTTGCAACCTGTGAACGTCAAATCACAAGCACTTAATGGAATATTCAATATATCTATAAAAGGGCGTTTTACATGTGTCACTGATTAAGTGAGTCGTTTAAGACCACTCACTATGTAATAGGCGATCTCCGTGATGTGTACTTTGACCACAACTACCAGTCCAATTTGTGTGGGCTTTTTTATTCAAATTTAGTCATCCCACAAGGTCTATAAGAAACAATAGGCGTAATTTGCACAAGAAAGCAAAATTTCGAATCATTCTAGCAGCTGTAGTAAAATAACGCCAGCGTGGAAATATGGCGTATTTTTAGAACTTTTAAGGCCAGTCAATGATTCAAAGAGCATGGTTGAAGAGAATCAGTGGTGCCCAAAATTTGTTTAAAAATGGCGTATTCAAATTATATAAATGGTTTTCTAGCCTGAACCGTATGCCATCTTGATACAGGCTGTACAAAGCGTGTACAGGGTTGGCAACATAACAGACACAGGTTAGAACGCGGAGGCTGCAGGATATAAATTCTAAATGTCGTTCTCCCTAAAGTTCATGGTATTTAGCCCACAGCTAGATCTCTGTTATGAGTCAATGTTAAAGATAGCGATCGACGATAAAACTTTGTAAGCGAAATACGTTCGTTCGTAGTTTGCTGTTCGCAACAGTATCTTTTAAATTTAAT
Source organism: Porites lobata (assembly GCA_942486035.1). Taxonomy (NCBI): domain Eukaryota; kingdom Metazoa; phylum Cnidaria; class Anthozoa; order Scleractinia; family Poritidae; genus Porites; species Porites lobata. The sequence continues at coordinate 2,143,971 of CALNXK010000047.1, read as the reverse complement.
TTACTAGCATGGGTTTCAGGTGGTACGATGTTACTCACTCTAACTTCCTACGGTCTCGTCTCTTCTCCTCCGCTCTCTCGCACTCTCTTTTGTGAAAAGTACGTGATTCAGACGAAGTTTGGAGCGATTGACCTCGGACTGCGCTGTTCCGACGTCCCAAAATTTTTAGTGAAATTGCTTCAGTGTATTAAAAGTAGATTAACCAACTTCTAAAGTCAAAAAGGGTAACCAAGTCACTTAAAAACCTCGGTCCACCCTTCTTTACCCACACCGTAAAATTCAAAGAATTACGAGGACGACAAATACTTGAGACACTTACTCAAAGAACAATTGATCCCTTCAAATCCAGGTGCACAAGAACACGTGTAACTATTCAGCTGGTCCGTGCATGTTGCGCCGTTCAAACACGGGTTGGGATAACAGTCATTGATATCTGTTATAACATAACAAAAGTAAAGCGCGCACTCTGATTGGTCAATTAGCCATCTACCATTTTTCCATGACTGCACGCCAACGGAAAGCTAGCGCGGTAAAACTGGCGAACTCCTCTATTGTGCATGCAAACGTTGAGTTATGGATACACTTAGGAGGTTTGCTAAGCATTCAGGAAGCTAGTCAGTCGCTCTCGGCTACACCTCGAACAACTCTTGCGCTTTTTTCTTGCTTGGCAACCTCCTTCGTGCATCCATAATTCAATGGTGGCATGCTGCAAGCTTACCATTTCTTAATTGAAAGACCGTGAAGTTCTAATACAAAACAGAAAACAGATGACAAGACGGAACTGATTCAGTTGTTAATAAGAAAATGTTGTAGGAAATGTAACATAAATGTTCAGTTAACTCAGTAATGAAATGATCTTTATTAACGTTTTACTTATTTCAACTTTAAGGTTAAAGATTCAAGCAAAAAGCACGACCAGGAAACTCATTAAAAGCAAACTAAAATAAAAGCGAGTCGACATTTATTAGATTCATTTTGTTCTGTTGGAAGCATGTCCTCAAATGTTTTATAACATAGCTAGAATATTCGCGTAATCAAATTCAATAGGGCGATTGTGCCTCATAATCCCATTAAAAACGTTGATGACGAAAATAAACGATACCTCGAGTTCTTCTGAGCTTAGCAATCCTCCAGAGACGTCTCCCAAGTGGATCCATAACTCAACAGCACACGATGAAGCGTTAACCATGTGTTTTATAACGTAAATTTAAGAGAAAACTTTTGAATTTGTTAACCGATAGTAGGTGAGTGTTGTTGTTGTTGTTGTTGTTGTTGTTGTTATCTGCCCGAGCTGTGCGGGCTATGGCGTGTGGAAAACATTCTTTGGAAGGTTAATTCTTTCATAAAGGATTTTTTGGTGAATTAATGGTTTTTCGGCACCTCAATATGGATTTTACAATCTTTTTTAATGTTATTTTAAGCGACTTCAGTAAACTTTCTCTCAGTTCCAAGACAAAAACATAACGATGAGGTAAAAAAAATATAAGCTTAGTCACGCAGACATTGACGCTTACTCCTTTGAGCGCGCGCTACAATGATAACAAATTTGGTTAACTGCTGAATTGATCCCTTTGATAATGTTGTAATTAGTTCCTGCTTCAGCTGTGCGTAAGTCGAGATATTGAGCACTTGGGAAGTTTGGAGAGCACTAAATTAAAGAGGCTAGAGTTGCTCTGGGCTGCGCATCGAGCAACTCTTATGCCTCTTTCGTGCTCTCCAAACTTCCCGCGTGCTCAGAATATCTCGATCTACGCTCGCGGCAGACGCATGAACTAATTGTTAATTTAATGTTAAATGTTCGCCAGGTTTTTGGACTATTTGACAATAAGGTTTATAAAATCTGCCGGTTTCATTTCACCTATAGCTCCCAACTTTCGGGACAGACACTCCCCACCATTAATGTCTTCGAAGTGATACTAAATTCGTGAACGTTTCGTATATTACACATAATTTTTCCTTTTATCTTTTTCATTTAAAGTCAATCTCCCCCCTTTCCTCAGAAAACATTACTATAAGATTACTCACTTAATTCTATAATAAACACTCACCGATGCTGCAGTTTTTCCCTCCGTATCCGGCTACGCATGTGCAGCTATAGTCATTTAATTCGTCCGTACATGTCGCGCCGTTTACACACGGGTTTGGAAAACAGTCGTTAAAATCTGAGAAAAGCAACATAACGCAATAAATAAACTGACTTTTATCCATGATATCGTTATAACTCTTAAAGATTATCCTTGCACTAAAGAAAGTTAGAAATCTCTTGTAGTTCCTATCCTATCTTTAGTAATAATAATAATTATAAAAAGAAAATGAAGAAGAACGAGAACAAGAAGAAGAATTAGAGAAGAAAAGGAAGATCGAAGAAGAAGACGACGAAGACGACAGCAACGAATAGAAATCGAGTCCCAAACGTAAACCTTTTAAGCACACATATTCACTTACTGATTTCGCAAGATTTCCCTGTAGTTCCAGCTGGGCATGCGCAGGAGTAGTCATCCAGACTATCTGTGCAAGCTCCTCCGTATTGACACGGGCTGGAAGCACAATCGTCTGGATCTAACGAAAAGAAGCACACTTTTATACAAAAGATTGTTCTCTGGTTCTCTGTCGAAGGTGCATAGATTGATAAAAATCATACTCGACGATGTGATTCATCCGACTGAGATGCCAAGAAGTGGACTGAAAAAACCGGGCGCATTCAAAATATTAAACAGACATATGCATCAATATGTATTTTTGTTTTGTTTATTTACAGATAAAGTGATGTATGGACTGTGCTTTTCTGGTGTTTTACTTACTAATGGTACAGTGCCTTCCGTAAAAGCCGACTATGCAAGTGCAAGTGTAGTTGTTTACTTGGTCTTCACATGTTGCGCCATTGCTACACGGATATGGTATACAGTCATCAATGTCTAAGTGAAGGAAGAGATGAGAAAATCTAAAATAAATATAGCACTTAAAAAGCACCTAAATACAGAAATCGTTTACCTCGTTTTGCAGTCAAAGGTGGCCGATCAATTTCCCCCAAGTTTAACTATTTTAAAAAAGGTTGTCGGAAACAATGTGCGCGCGACAATCCCGAAAAGTAATATGGGATATGATCAATACGCAGTTGCTGACACTGTAGCGGTGTCAAATCCTCTATTGTTGCTTTCCTTTAGCATTCTCAAACATTCGTCTATGGCCTTCCGTGCCATTCTTTCAAATTTCTTTAAAGAACAGTGAAATCAATACCACCCACAATACCTTTCGCGATTGTGGCGTACACTTTTTCGGCTAACCTTTCTCGGAATAGCTGTATATGTTTCTATCGACATCATTTTCAAGAAATGTCGCAAAATGTCATTATCGATAAGTAGGAATTTACAACGACTCTCTATTTAAATTTTTAAAAAGCATAGTCTCTCTAACTCTTCTTTAACTATTACTTCTCTAATGACGTCTGTGAGACAACTTTGAATAGCCAGTCGAATTTTTTAGAATGTAATGGTTTCAATTAAATCAAATGATTCATTCTCCATGAAATTTACGTTTTTGTAACCCCCTTTTATTCTTACTATAATTTCAATGTAAACTATTGTAGGCTTTTTTGTTTCCTTTCCTTATAACAGTGAGTAATTATTAGCGCCAACTCCAACACTCTCTTTCTTTGGCTGTTGCACACCTGGCTATAACCTACATTTGCCATTGCCGTCTTTTTTGGTTGCCCAGAAAAGGCCCGTAGGAGTTAAACTTTTTCCTCATGTAAACGCGTTCTTTTGTTTCTAAACATTTGAATAGCCGTTGGCCATATGACTGAAAACGCTCAGAAGAATTTTCCTCATTTTCTCTTCCTGTTTTATGAATAAATCGAGATAAAGAATGGTGTTGGTCTTCTACTTGTTTACATTCAAACAAATATTTGCAGATTTGAAGTGGAATTGACTGACTTTGTATCTAGTAACCAATAACTGAAAGCTGAAGAGCGAAAAAAATGAAAATGTCATTCAATCTTTAAATTTTTGATAACCACAGCGTAAGTTGGCCTTGAAGTTAAAAAACAACGCTTGTGAGGAAGCAAGTTAAAGTAAAAAAAAATGCTACTCAAGTAGTTTAAGGCCTGGGACTAAGGGGTTTACCTGTAGAAAATGATTTATTGGCTATAACTTCGGCATACTCAAGGGGTTTAAGGCCTGGGTCAAAGATGTGTGCTGAGCATATGAAAAATTGGCAATATCTCTCGCTAGGAGACCTAGAAAAAAGGAACTTTTTCCCAGAAGTAAATCTTCAGGTTTTCTTGTGTCTTAACGTCTAATTATAGTCACGTGACATGTCAAGTGACCAAAAATTGAAACTGAGGGAAATTGGCGAATTGGTAGCGAATTTACTTTGTTTCGATAAACAAATTGGTATTTCTGAAAGAGGATAAACATGCCTAACTTTCTACGTTTGGAATGAATGTACGCGAAGTTTAAAATTAAAGTTTTAATAATTCAAGATTAAATTTGGGCGGTTAAAATAATGTTTTCCCTCATAATTTTTTATTGAAGTGCAATGGACGGTCATTCCAAATGTGAAGTGTTAGAAATATTTAACGTGAATTAGAAAAATAAAATGTCTTTTCCCGATTTCTTTTCGTAAACCGGCCCCCAATTGGTCATTAATTTACGACTTTTAACAAAATGGACTTATCAACACAATGTGTTAAGGACGATTAGTTCTTCATGTGTGCCAAATTTTGATTCAGCGCCATCATCTATGCCAAAGTTATGGCCGGTAATTCATTTTCTACAAGTAAACGCCTTTAAGTCCCAGGCCTTAAACTACTTGAGTACATGATGGCGCTGAATCAAAAATTGGCACACATAGAGAAGTCATCGTCCATAACATTTTAAAGTGTAAACATTGTGTTAACAAGTCACGTGACCATTTTGCTAAAAATCGTGTATTATCGACGAATTGGTTGCCGATTTAAGAAAAGAAAGCAGGAAATAACATTTTTATAATTCATATTAAATATTTCTTACACTTCACGTTTGGAATGACCATCCATTACGCTTCAATAAAAAATGTGAGGGAAAACATCATTTTTAAGTCCAAATTTAACCTCGAATTATTTAACACTTAAGTTTGAAACTTCGCGCACATTCACTCCAAAAGTAGAAAGTTAGGTATGTTTATCTTCTTTCAAAAATGCCAATTTGTTTATCGAAACAAAGTAAATTCGCCACCAATTCGCGAATTTCCTTCATTTTCTTTTTAGTCACGTGACATGTCACGTGACCATAATTAAACGTTAAGGCACAAGAAAATATCAAGATTTACTTTGGGAGAAAAACTAATTTTTTTCTAGGTCTCCTGGCGAGAGATATTGCCAATTATTCATATGCTCAGAACACATCTTTGACCCAGGCCTTAAACCCCTTGAGTAATGAAGTAGGACAAATTTACTGAGCTTGAGATATCGTTAAAGTTGCATGTAAGGACTACAAAATTTTTAAATTACAAACCAGTAAACAACACAGAAAATGTCTGTTGTTTTGCCTACTTATTTCACAGTTTCTTCCAGTGAATCCTGTGTTACAATCACACATGTGGCTATCGTCGTAATATAAAGGAGTGCAAACACCGCCATTTTGGCAGGGTCTCTTCACACAAGGAGTCTGAAAAAGAAACCATGACAGTAATGAAATCTAATAACTATACCCAGTTAATTCTATCTTATTTTTGTCGGGTTTTGAGTATTTTGAATTACTTTAGTTGGTTTTTTGTTCATTTATTTATTTTCTGCATTCATTTGAAGAAATGAGCAGAATACCAATTGAAATAACTAGGTCAAATTTTGAACCATAAAGCAACAAAAGAAAAAAAAAAGAAAGAAAAGAAAACAATTTGTGGAACATTTTAGCGAACTTGGTTTTTATGCACCCACATGAAAAAAAAATAACGGAACAAGATTGCTTTCTTAGTTTCCTGCGCAGCCTGTGGGACAAACTTTAAAAGGAGTTATTTGCCGTTATTTAACCAATAACAATTTGTTTTCATGTAAGTTTGAACCACGAAGTGAAACAACCTTTATTTCTAATAAAGCAGTGGTAGAATAAACACAAATCTGACTGGGTGGGGAGGGGAGGATAAACTTCTCACTCTTGTTAATGAATGTTACTTAGTTACTCACTGGTAAAAACTCGCTTGCAAGGAAAAGTCTTAAAAGTGGTTTAAGAACTGCTGGCAGAAATTTGCCATTTCAATACCCAAAAATATAAGAACCTGTTTAGACAAGCAAGATCCAGCAGGTTCGTATGTGTCAGTTACAGCGGATAGTTTTAAGCAAGGAGTTAAACTTTGAGATTGCAATTTCAAATTTAATTTTGTATTGCAGGAAATTTTATACTTATTAACTTTATTTATTTAGTTAGTTAGTTAGTAATTTCTTCAGTTTTTTAAATTTCTTTTTATCTGGATAAACCTCTTGTTCTCATGTTACATACACATTCTGTAACGATCATTCTAGTTGGGCTTATCATGTTAAAGTTGTGAATAAATACATAACTGATTATTTAGGACCAAATCATATTTCATATATTTTTCTGGTAGTCAACAACTATATCTTCTTCATAGCAATTTTAATTGTCAAACAGGTTCTTAAAAGAACTGCCAATAAGAATTGCCAATAACTAGGAACCTCAAAATACAAGAACCTTAATCTGCCAGACTTAAAAAAATACAGGTTCTTACACGCGAGTTTTTGTTGTATCAGTAACCAAATTAGTAACCAAAACTTCTGCTCAGTAATTAATTTCAAGGCGGGGAGCCTTAAGTGAATACTACTTCCATAAAAGTTTAACATAACATAGCAACTTTATTCAGGTGTCGTTGTGTTGAACTGATTAAGACACTCATGGAATAGAAATCATTTTAGAAAACGTCTTCGAATTGAAAGTAAAAATAATGTAATAAAAAAAATGATGTGTAATATAGAATACGTTAAAACTCACTGAAATTTAAAATGTAAAATCAATATTTTACATATCAATTAAGTTAAAACCCGACAAAAAGATATTAGAAAATGGTAAAATATTTCTAACAATTTTAAAAGTAATAAGTCATACAGGAACTACAATCGTCTTTTATATGGTCTACTGAAACTTTAAACTTTGAAAGCATTTGCCGCATAATTTATGTCATAAATTCTGAAAACGGAGTCGATTTTCTTGTTTTTCCAGAAATTTCCAAAAACTGTGCCGCCCTCGATTAGCTGAATTTTCGAGAAATTTCCTAAATTTCCATTTTATTGGATTTTAGTATCGGATTCTTCGCTGAATGTCTCACTTTGCAAACGTTTTTCAAGTTTTTAGTTTGGAGGCAAAATACCTTCTATTCGCTCTAATTTCCTAACTTTAGGAAAGTTTCATAGATTAAAAAGGGGAATGGAAGCACTTCGAGAAAAATCTAGACTCATTAAGCCATATAAATAAACTTAACTTGAACATGGGTAGTAATCTGAATTTAGGCCCCTTGGTGAATCTAGCTGTCAGTTGTCAAATTGTTAACTTACCGATTTAGAGTAGTGGTGAGACATTGCGTTTTCTCTAAGGTTTACTGAGTTGTTGTACATGTCGCTTAGTAGTAACTCGCACCAGAATACCCCCTCTTCGTCAGGAGAAGAAGCCGCATTCAGAGATAAACATGCTGGAACTGCCTTCAAACATTTCATAGCGCAGTCTGCAAACTCGCTCACATTGAATACCATTTGCTTTGATGCTTCAAGATAGTACCACTTGTGTTCCACAAAGCTGAACATTCGAGCTGATGTGAAGGCATCAATTTGAACCTCCATTGCTTCAGCGAAAAAGCCAAAGTAAAGGCACAAACAGCCATTCAGCAAAATGGATAACCTTAGCATGCCCCTGTTACACGGTTTCGATCAAGCCACTTGTAGCTATGGTACGAATATTGACTTTGCAGAGTTGAATTTCGCGGAAAGAAACACTGTTAGCTAATAAACTCGAAACTGATGATATCTAAGTTCTTTCTTCACAACTATTATACGGAGTTAAATAATTCACTTTTAAAAAAGCACTGAACTGAAACTCTAGAACACGTCATTTAAGAGTACTCAAAGGCCGACAAAATGTCGCTGACAGAAGCCGAACTTGGGAAAAAATTGTCTGTCGAAATATGAGCGGAACTAGGTTTTTTCGTTGCTGTTGGAATCTGACAGGTAATACTTAATTGTTATACCTGTTATTTCAAGTGAACCCAGTCATTAGAATATCAATTTCTCTAGCAACGTAGGGAGTCTCCTCCTCCCGCCCCCTTCTCTGTGGCACTGTTGAGTTTTAGAAGGTCTATTATTTGAAATGCGACTGAGGCTTCTCTGTAGTTTCAAAGACCCAAGTGCATAAGCCTGTAAGATAAGAAGATAACTGCAGTATGCATGGCAGCGCACAACCATGCAGTTTACGGCCTGAGCCATGGTCTTCGCGCTTTATATTATCGAGTTCGCCTTTAGCTTGTGTATATTGAACATGCTTGAGCGACTTATTTGAGACAAACGATTGGTCAAAAATGCTGGGTTGACCCTGCAGAGATTTAGTCATTAGTAAATGCAGGGTTTAAATGACTGACGTTGACTATTGTTACGTTCAAATTAATTCTCTGAAATTTAAATGTACTCGATATACCGTATATCAAGTGAATTGAAAAGTATTGCAAATACCAACAAAAGAGAACAAAGAGACGCAGGAATTCTCCATGCGCTTCTTAAAGCTTAACAATTGCATTCGAGGCAGGTGAGCTCAAAACTAATTAGTATTTTCACCAGGAGCGGGACTAATCGGGTGACCACAAGTGAATAACAAAAAAAACGTTCATTAAGAAAGTAGATTTTGTAACGTTATTCTAAATTTAACGGGGAAGAAGAGGAAAATACAGTATGCCTGGAATAATTTTGGACAAAGACATTTCATGTCAAGATATATATTTGTTTTAATTTATTCCTGAAATCCCAAGCATCCAACTTTATTCTCTGGATTACATTTCATAATCATCATCATCATCATTTGATTCTTTCCACTTCAATATTTGTAAAATGCTGAGCATGAACCAGTTAAGCATTGATTTAACAGTTGAGTTCCAGTTGCCTAAAGATTCGTTAGGAGCCAGGGGTCCCTGTGGTGCCCAGTTAGAGAAGGAATTAAAGATGGCGGGCAACAAAGTAAAAAATGCAAGTGGGGTCTTTCTGCTCTCTTAATTTACTGGCGTTAACAACTATCATTAATTTCAGCAGATTATCACAATTATCAGCTCGAGGTGACGCCAAACGAAATTTATGACTGTTAACGACCCGCCGTCATTCTTGTTTTTGTCGGGTTTGTCCCTGGTACAGTAAAGATCTTCCCACTAGGAAAGGAACTTACAAGGTACTTAGAAGGACCGTAGGAATCTTCCTACCTCTCAGCAAGCCGGGAAGATCTTAGCTAGTACTAGGAAGATCCTAGCTCTTTCAGACAAGTACAAACCTTTGCATGTAAACTGAATACAGAAAACATATGGCGCTAGGATCTTCCCGGTGCTCAAGGCCCTCTATGTAAACAGCCGCTAAGTTATACCTGGGCCGAACTCTCCAGCAGCCCTTTAGGAGGAGTTACCAGGAGCGAGAACGCCTCAAGAAAAGTTAACAACAATGATTTTTTTTTTTTACTACTATCCGCAAAAGGTTTGTAATTTTTACATGTAGATATTTCAAATTATGCTGAAATACCACTGCTCTAAGCCAATCAAATTTCAGAAATTTCTCATGTAGTAGTATAACAAAGATTATAGTATTTAGATTACTAATATTTCATGCAAATACGTAATGAAATTGATTGAAATTCTTGTTATTTTCTTGTTTGAGGAGAAAATGAGTTTTTTAAGTTTTTTCCTCAATAAGTTGAATGTTCTAAATGCTTTTATACTTGATGTTGTCAAATTATTCCATATTGAAATTCCTTGATATTTCAGTTACTGAGATTTTGGTAAGCGAGTTCTTGCTCGGAGTTTGTGAGCGTTATAGGACAAAAGAGGTCTTTGGGAGGTGATGGTAGGCTAAATCGATAATTCTTTAAAGAGAGGATCAATATGTTCTTTTAAATTTTGAAAAGGTGATGATCCTAATAATTTTTCTTTGTAGCCTTCGTACTGTTTCTAATTGTTGTGTACGAATATTTCTCCATGCAATGTATTACCATAACTTAAATACATATTCAACCTCAATATATGGCTACAATAGTAGGCGCGCTCTGACTGGCTGCTAAGCGGGCGAGATTTTCTTGTAATGACCAGGCATTATAAGAAAGGTGTCCAAGGCATAATTATGTAATCTGTGTTTAACTTGATGGTGGACATCCATGTTATGATCAGTTGACGGCTGACCAGTATCGCATGACTGTATCGCGGGCTGAAGTGTACACCTTATTCAGGTGACGTGTTTTTTTAAGTTATCCGTTGATCATTTAAACCTTTTCATTGATCGCAGGATCAGGTACAAAATTTCTCATTAGAGAGTTTTAGATCCGAGTTTACCGCGAACCTCTAACCGCTGGAGGTCATGTGACAAGATGTTCGCGTCACGTTTGAGGTTTACGACGTGCGTTTTCAACGTGGGGAGGTAGGTTTTCACGTATGTCATTTACCTGAAAGCTTTTAGAGTATAATTCTTGTCTTATCCCACGTCATGATACAAAAATCTTGTGGAGCAAGTCTTTATCCATTAACAGAGGCACAAATTCGGGCGAAATGCTAAATTTGATAAATCCTATTGGATCTTGAAAACAAGTGCCATTCATGGCTGCTGATTCAAAATGGCGGCCGTAAATTTGTAAGAAGAACTAATATAAGAATTTACCGCTCTTTGCTGCTAGATAAACCAGTGTTACCGTAAATTTCTTTTCTCTTCACTGATTGATATTTCTACTATTTCTAAATGGAAAAATAAACCAGAATCCACTTCTTTAATCCACCGCCAATCTAAATCAAATTATGTTTGAACGTCGAACCGCAAACGGGTAACCGCAAACCGCGGTTAGAGGTTCGCGGTAAACTCGGATCTAAAACTCTCTATTATCAAAGAAACTGTGTCCTTGGTGTCGATCACATCGCAAGGTTCGTTTCAGTTCAGTGAACACAACTTCGAATAGACCTATTCAGCGAACTCAGTTTTGTACCCAAATCAAATCTCCCGGGGTTAAGACTCTTTGTGTGTTGTATTTGCATTATGATGTGGCATTCACATTTTTAAAATAAATGGAAATTCCTGAAACAAAACGTTTTATTCCCAAAGGGTTTGAATTGGGTACAATATTGAGTTAGCCGAATAGGTTTATGACCTTGCACGCGGCATTTTTATTGTATTCATTTTAATAATAGCGCTAAAAAGGCCGTATAATAAATAATTTATTAAACTTGTCAGTTCGGTCATTGAAGGAAATCTCAGGCCTTCGCGTTGATCGCTCGGCCAATAAATCAAGGAGGTCTCGGTCTGAGATTTCCTTGTAATGACCTCACTGTCGGTTAATAAGTGGCATATAAGCAACAGACACAAAATAAAGAAGGTCAATATAAGAAGCTAGGGAATTCATAAAACCACAGAAATAACAACAGAATATTAAGAAAAATAAACTTCAAAGCTGTGAATCGGGCTTTGGAAAAAATGATTTAAAAAAGCCCATTCCGTTTTCTTCACTTTTTACATGACGTCACGGCGGTCATATTGGTGTCCCAAAACAATGAAACAGAGGCCATGTTGGTGTCCCAAACCAATCCGCTGGGAGTCAAACTCCTTTCTTACGCAAACGTTTTATTTTGTTCCAATAAATTTGCATAGATGCTGGCCACGTGAGTGAAAACACTCTATATCACTAATGGGTAACTTTTAGCAAACCCTTGGATACGCCTCGATAGTAACTGTGATTATTTACTTGGGGCTGATAACTGGGCGTTTAATCCAATTTTTATTACTATGAAATAAGAAGATTAAGAAAACCATTTGACAATGGGCCATTTCCTAGATGCCTCAAGCTTCTATTTCAAAGCGAGGCTAAGTGCTGAGAAGCCATCAACATGAAAATGATTTTTCGTTCTCGTGCAAATAACTCTGATTTTCACAACAAAGGTTTTTTGCACTAAGCCTCGTTTTGAAAGACAGTTTTGGAACTCGGAAATGGCCTATTTTCCACACAGGGCGATTACAGTTGAATTTTGGGGGAATTGGGGTTGATTCTTTGAGAATGAAAGAAAGAAGGATATAAGAAGGTATACACGTAAACCTGCAGTTAGTCTACTTATTGGCTCAGTCAACCTTGTTGTGGTGGCGGACTGTCTCGTCTTTCGTCTATTAATTTTTCACTTCAAATTTTATTCTTTAACTACCCTTAAATCCAATATTTTCTCATCTTTCCATAACTTTTAACATTTGCCCTTGAAACTTTTATTGATTACAAATATGCTAATAATCACCAAAAAATTCTCAAAAACTCATCGTTCCAAGAACTTGAGTGATTTATTTCCAAAATCGAATGATTTTCAAGGAAAAGTGCTTACGTAGAATAGGTCTGAAGAGAAAAGGCGCTTAAGGATCTTTTCATTGTCTTTGTTGTTTCCTTGTATTGTCCATAAAATAAATTGCATCGAAAGAGGCTATTAGGCCAAGAATAGAATATAATAAAAGAATCTTATGCAATGGTTAATATGTTAATCCTCTCTCAGTGCGAAACTTGCTGCGGGTGACAGCTATCATTTTCATACGGTACCATTTGTCTTGTTCATTTTTTGAATTATAATTTTTTTAAAATTTTACTGTTCATTTATTTATCTTTTTTTAATTTATTTGATCGTCTTAATTAGATTTGTAGCTAGCCGGCTTGTGGCTTTCGAAACCATGCCACTTAAATTCAGTGTTCAATTCCACCACGTCCCGATCTATATCCGGTGGATATTACAGCTTGGCATATAATTTGCCAGCTCTGAAATTACGCTTATTCACTTTGCTTTTCAAGACAATACATTCGAAAAATTCGACAAAAACAATAATTTTGCTTTCCGGGCCTCACACGTTACAGGGAGTCCGAGAAACTTTCCACCTGTATAGAGAGCTATTGTTAACAGCTGTAAGTGCGTGCCCCTTCATGTATGAAATCAATGATTAACATCAGCTTACACACTCAAGATGACAGCCTTGTCAGCTCTTGTCACCAAGTAAATTAGCTTATACACTTACTTCGTCGCCAAAACAGAACCAAAACATCGATCGCACTGACACGTTGATATTGCTTATTTTGACTTCGCTCTCGAACCGAAACGTTGCTTTACTCTGTTGTTTCATCACCAGCCAGAATGCCGAGTTATATTCGCTATCAACAGACAAATAGGCTTCGAGACAAGTCTACGTTGTTTTTCCTGTGTTCGTTTATTCTTGTGGTCGTGTATACGAGTGTCATTGGATTTGTCATCGTTCATGTGCTTAAAGTAACCAAAGGCGTTGAAGATGACAACGAAGAACTATTGAGAACAAACCAGAAGCTGGAGGAAAAGTTGGAACAAATGGTTTTTCGCATCGAGAATCTTGAGGAGAAAATCTCTAACAACAAAAGCGCCATGACTTATGTAAACATCATTTCACGGCCGCGAACAGCTGAAACGGGCACAAGAAAACAGAAACGAAGAAATGAAGAAACGCACATCAAATAAATATAACTGATGAAATTCAGAATGGTGGCAACTTAGGTACGTTCGTACCAATGCTATTGGTATTTTTTTCCTTTTCCATTTCCATTTATTTTTGGAGGAACAGTGGCTGATGCATGTTTTCAGAAACTGTAGAGGATTATAATACCTAATACTATAAGTATTTCCTTAAGAACTAAGGATTTCTTGAGATCTGTGGAACGCCAATTGCCACTTTTTGACTCCTTTATTTGGATGCGTATGGCCCGGCCGGTCTAATATAATGTAGTCGATTAGAATTGGCTCGAATATTTTTTGTTGTTTCTCATGAAAAGAAAAGTGGTCTTTTTTGGCCTCAGAAAGATAGGAAGTAGAAAAGTAAAACGATTATAAACGCCTGGTCTAATTTATTTTTTGAAAAAATCCATCAGTAATGGAGTTTCCGAAACTGCTAATTCTAATTCCAATATCAGTGTAATTAAAAATTCGTCGCCAATATTGTCGTAAAATGAAAATTGACTTAATTGGATACAGATAATTAAACACTCCGACTTGATGCAAACTCGTATTCTATTCAGTCAGACTATGCACATTGCCTTGACAGAAACAGTAGCCTGTTCGGCTTTAATTCCACCTTTATAGTCAATTCCTGTCCAACGAAAAAAGTTTCTCTCATAGCATAGAGCCCCCGGAATGAGGCCTTTTTAAGCTTACATTGACTAGGGTGAAAATGTATATTTGTAAAGCAATTGTCTTTAATATACAAGCACGAATACAGTGATTCACTAAACCACAATTCATAGTCATGCGGATAAACTCTCCCATTAGCCGTCTTGCCTATTTTCCAAGCCATGGGGCAGTGATTATTAAACTAATTCAAAAACAAACAAGAACTGGCTCAAGAAACGTTTATGCTTTAATCTGTTTACAATAATAATGGCAAAGCAATGATTTTATTGTCTATAATATGTGAAAATGAAAAGTCAATAGGTCGCAATAATATATCCTCCATCGGCTGCTGTCCCATTCATGAAAAAGAAAACCGATCTCAATGAAAACTCCTCAAATTATCCGCAATTAATAAAAACGTGGCAAAATTTGCAGTTTAAATATATTTTTTCCTCCAGTTATTTTAACCCTTTTTAGCCTGGACATTAGTTTGTACATGCACTGATTTCTCTCTTTTCGATAATTATTTTTTAATTAAACTCATGTGCAGGTCGTGAGATGCCTCATTGGTCAGGTGACAAGCCAGCCCCTACTTGAATCTAGGCTAGGAAGTATGTTCCCTCCCCTCAGTTTTATATGACTTCCTTTGACATTATTTAGTTAATGTCACGTAATACCTAGTTAGAGTGTCTTCCCTGTTCTTTCTGTCTCAGAGTCTAAAGTAGAAACCTTCGGCAAATTTCTTACGACAATAATAGATCTCAATTCAAACTCTCTCAGTTTGTTGTGTGATAAATAAGAATCGTGACTGTGTTTAAACTTCTGCCAACTACTGCATTATCTGATAGGGCATATAACCAAAACTCTGTATGGCGGAAGTTCTATCGGCTCTACGTGGTGGACTTTCTTCGCATGCTCGCAGCTAAGTTAGTTACCGACCTCGGATTCTTTAGGTTGATATGTGACACATGTAAGGAGGCAGGATGGTCATCAATTTCATGACTGTGTTGTCTAACGGCATACTCCTTATTGCACTTGTCAAACAAAAAGAAAAGGAAAGAGCCAAATAGGAATTAATTACCCAAGGCATGCAAATTAGGTTTGATATTTAAATAAGAAGCGATAGACAGTTGGATACACTAAAATGTTTCTCGTATTCCCATAGTCTGGGAAACACTTTTGTAGTACGGTATAACCTGACTACAATTTGACCTCAACTGAGAGTAGAACTTGGCCATTGTCAGGACTATTGTAAAGAATGATGTTCTCTACTTGATTCAGACCATACCGTATGCCTGAATGCAGTGAACGTGACAATTTTACTCTTAATTACCATTTTTTATTCGATCACTTTTCTTTTTCATTTTCCTATGCTATCGTTATATTTGCAATTTAGGTGTTTAGTATATTCATCTAACACGGCAAGCACATAGACTGAAGGTCCTTCAATAGTAGCCAAGGGACTCAGTACGTTTCTGACTATTTTTATGATCACCACATTTAAAGATTAGTATATCAATGGTTTCCGTCCACTTATCAGACCTGTGGATCATATTAATCCAGATTGCTATTGACTTTACCAGTTTAAACCCTACATTCACATGTCGTGTTCGACTTCACGTTGTTTACTTTCACTTAGCATTCCAGAGGCCAAGATCTCATTTAAACTACTTAAATATACCCTGTTTTATTGGTTATGCATAGTTATTTTTAGCACAGGTAAGATCGGAATCTCCGCTTGACTTTTAAGGCCATGATACAAGCCCTTTTCTTGTCGACTTTACACTTCGTCTAAAAATACTGTAAAATTCCGAAAATAAGCCTCGGGGCTTATATTTTTCAAAGGCCCTTTTTGGGGGGCTTGTTTTTGGAGGGGCTTATATTCGGAGGGGCTTCTCTACGGAGGGAAATTTGCGTTTCAAAATCGATTTGGCTAGCCTTATAGTTGGAAGGAAATTTACCGATTTTGCTTTGTTTTACTTTATATTTGAGGCCAATTTCCAAGTACAAGCCCCAACGGGGGGGGGAGGGCTTATATTTGGAGGGGCGATTTAACGGAGGGTTTTTTGCGTTACAAATTTGGGGGCTTATATTAGGAGGGGCTTATACACGGAGAGGCTTATTTTAGGAATTTTACTGTATAGCCTTAAATTACGGAAAAATATTTATTTTATCCGAGACACTAGAAGAACCCAACCTTAATGTTCAATTCAGTAAAGCAGAGACATGCTCTGTACTTGAAGTGCACTTCTAACTCCTGCGGTGTGAGGGTTTATCCGTAGTACTTGTTTACGTACTCTATCCCATTCTTAACTAAGGTGTGACGAAACCTTCTCACTAGTATAAGTCTTCATGTGGTAATTATGGAAAAGGTTAACTTTCAGACTTAACTACGTGGACAAGATCCTTGATCAATAGAGTCACCATTTAAATGAATCCGATTCTTGCATCTTGTCATAGGACCGCAGGAGCACAAGCTTGTTACCTTTTGAAAATAAATATCGACATAGAACATTGTCGTCAGGACCAGTATCAACAGTTCGGTCGCCATTTTTTCCCCTTCCTGCAATTTTCTCATTCATTATCTCTTTCCTTTTTTTGTAGTCATTAACTGGATAAGAGGGCAAAAGCTGGCAACGATTAACGAATTGTGGAGTAAACCCTATAGCTAGCGTGTCCCTGGATGCTCTATTAAGATGCGCCCAACCAAGCTAATAAATTTAAAATCTCCCAAAGTTATTATTAGTAAACAAAACCTACTTACTTTACTTTCAGAAGGGCAAAACTATGTAAATGTTCGGCTAGGAAAATCTGGGGCTTGGGAACCACAATAACCTCGATTCCCATGCCCAATCTGTAAAAGGAACTTTAAATAATTTTAGAGAAAACTGAACATAAAAACTGGATGTAAAAGAGAGTAAACGATACCCACAGAGGTAAATTTCATGTGTCTGAGTTTAATTAACTCTCAAAGACAATACAAAGTTTAATAAATAGGTAGATAAATGGATAGATACGCCAAGGCTCATTTATTTCAAGCATGTTACATTTTTAAAGAGGAGGGAGGCTTGGACAAAGAGTTTGAAATGCAGAGAGAGACAAGGGTTCTTTTAAGCAACGAGTTAATTTCTCCGAATATATCAATTTGGTAAGACGTTTGTTAAAAGTAATAAGTGGTGAGTCGCTTGGAGCGTCCAATGTGTAGCCCTGTGTCATCCTTTTCTGAAAGACAGTTGATGCTTTCTGGACAGCTGCTGGTGTAACCATCAAGAGATCTAACTTGAGAACCAATGGTTATACAGTCTCCCAGTCGCAAGGACGCCTCGTGAAGAGAGGGTCTCCTATTTTGACCGCACAACGCGTACGTGTCCGTGTAGTAGACTTTAAGTCTGTTTGAGATGGACAAGGGTGGTCGCCAGCCAGATTCGACCTCTCGGTCTTCCTCCTTTAGAGAGTGTAGCATATGTGCTTCCTCTGTAAAGGTGCGGAGCCTTCGACCCTTCGGTAAATGATTTCTGTACGATCCCCCGTAACCTTCCTGTTCAGGAACACTGGACTTTAACACCTTTAAGCTACGTGGGATACTCGAGGTTTTCTCGCTGCCGATGGCTTTGCCTCGTGAACGCATCCTTATAACCCTGTCTATGTCACTACAATCTGTGTCAGATGATCCACGGCGATTAAAGCGCGTACCGTATGCCCACGAAAGGCTGGTTGCTTTCTTAGTCTTCGGTAAAGAATCATGACCTGAATAAACTCTAGACAGGTGCTTGGGACTTAGCGAGTTGGCGACCGTCAGAAGTCTTGTTCCCCTTTCTTCGTTAGATAAATTAACGATAGTATCGGACTGGTCTCTTCCAAAGCCTTGTTTTTGCATGGTGACGTATTCCCTAGGTGGAGCCAAGCTAGATGATTCAAGTTCTTCTTGAAGATTGCTGGACAAGATTTTCCGAGTTGGTGTCTTCATAGAGTCATGTACGCAGTTGAAGTAGAGTTGAGGTACAGTTAGCAAATTCGAATTGGGTATTCTACTTGCTTGGCTTAGATAACGATCTTGCCAAGCTTTCACCGGATTTGGATCGAGCATCTTTACTGCTCGGTAAATGTTTTGATGGGTGTTGAAGTTGCCCTGGTCACAGTTTGCAGACGCAGGGACGGTTCGTTTGTTGTTTAATCCTTGCTCTAGGTCATCCGCACGCAAACCCTGGAGACACTGAGCTGGCAGTTGGCTTGGAGGACAATCTTTCAAAGGAATTGTGACGCTGATGGGATCTGGTTTGGTATTTCCTTCGACATCTGGTTCATTCCCGTAATACTTTTGGCACCTAGCTTTAATCCCTGCTCCAAAGATATACATCATAACAATAAATATCATAATAATACCAACTGCAAGTGAAATAGCAATGGGATACACTTTATCAATATGGGAATGTGAGTTGCTTCTTGACAGTGACGTCGTAGGGTGAAGTATTTCATGGTTTCCACCAGACGTATTTTTTTTCCTTGCTGCTGTGAATGAATTAGATGGGTTCCTGGTAGGTTCATACCTTTGACTATCTGGAGACCTGGCATTGACAAATGTGACCACAGTAGAAGGTAACGGGGGGAAGTTTTCACTTTTCTTCTTAAAAATCAAGCTTGGAGTTTTCTTTAATGAATTGTGGCATTTCCCTACAGAAATCCCTTTAGACAAGTCATGATGACTAAAGTTTACTGGTATACTGTTTACATAAACGTCGCGTAGACATCCACAAAAACCAGGGTAGTTACGAGCATTGCGTCCAAAACGTAATATGCTATAACTGGTTTTGTTTACATTTGCAAGGCGTGAACAATCTATTTTATTACCAAGTACATGACTCGACCTTAGTTCATCGTCAATGAAAAGGTTGACGACTCCGACTTCTTCAGGTGCATTCAACGTAATTTTATGCCATTGATTGTTATTAAGGGAAGCTCCATCGGAGATTAAATGAAACAAATCAGCCTTTTGTCTATCAATGCCTTCAAATCGTACTGTCGCTTTTATATTTCCCTCATCGAGGAAAAACAAAGCTGTCAATATTGGAGATGTAATCTTTCCAACAAATGAGTGGGCCTGCGATGTTCGAAATTGGAATTCGAATGAAATATTGCATAGGTTGTTATAGATCACCGTAAACAGAACTTTAGAATTCTTATCGGATATGGAGAGGGTAAAGCTCTTTGCTTCTGTGCAACTTTCAGAAATGTTTCCAAACTGTTGCGCATGAGTAGTATTAAGCGACTGTGCACCTGACGAAGTGACGAGATTCATTTCTAGGTCCGCAATACATCCAGAAAAGTTTACAACCTTTGGAAAACAGGTCTCGTTATTATCCAGTATTAGCTGCTGGTTCGAATTGGGGAGACCTGCGAGAAATAACATCTCATATGTTTTCTTTATGCTGTCTTTGACTTTGATCATCGTTGATGAGCCATCCACTTGACAATGAATAAAACTTTTGGAGAGGCGTAAACGAAGCTTGTACCATTTGCCGTCTGAAAGCGATTGCTGACCCTCAACAGCAGCAACTTGCCAAGTTGTGGGGGACTTGCAGTTGTCGATGAGAAAGCACCTAATCATGAAAGAAAATTTGCTATTTAGCACCTTTAAGCAAAAAAGGTATCTAAACTGAAAAACTAATAAACTTAATAGCGATAATTGTATTTCTGACTGAGATTTAGTTTGTTAATTATACTTAGGATCATGGCATACATCAGCAATACTTAGGGATGCAATAAATTAAAGGAACATAATAACTAACAAAAAAGTGGTCGGAATAAGGCAAAAAGAAAAAAATAATGAACGTAATGAATGTATTAACGAACGATCAACGACAAAGAAACTGACGAACGAGAGTGAACATGGACATGGTCAATTTTTAATGAGGGTCCTGAAGGGGGGGGTACCAGTCGCATTTCACAGCCCATTTTTTTTCGAAATCCCACTTCCCAGTGCTCAAATCCCATTCCCACTAGCAGAATGTGGAAAACATCCTAGTGTTATACGCATACCACCTCTTTTCGCTTCGCATCCGCAAAATTACGGCTTCTAAATACGACCCAACAAAGACCCAAAAATTCACAAGGATTTACAAAGATCTTCCGAAGATAAAAGGATCATTTCAGACAGTAATAAAACTTTCAAGTAGCGATTTTATAGCGATTAGTCCCTGCCACTTCACATTCCTGCCATTCCTGCCTGCAGGAAATCTGCCATCCGACTTGTAAGACCCCTTCGTCTACTCGATTTATCTATGTCACACATTCTTCGCATATTTTTCTCCATCTGAGTTGTTGAACAATCCAACGGTAAATTCAATTAGCAGTTTTCTGTGTGTATAACTACATTTTTAGTGCAAAAGTACTTAATTTCTACGACAACAGTGCGAGTCGTCAATTCTGCTCCCGCCGTAGCTCTCGCCAAGTTGTTTGTATCATACAAATACACATGCCATGTAGACTTTTGGTTTTACACGCACCGCTGTACACAGATATCGTTGACAGCAAATTGGGGCCATTCGGGGGAAACCTAGATAAAAATGCTGATTTTGACTAGAACAAGGTGCATTAGCAATTTTCTGACGTTTCTAAACTCCAGGAAATAAGTGATGCCTCGACTGGTCATGGTTCCAAACTATTTATCCCATTTCCATTTGTGACATTTTATCGCCATTCCCAGTGACCAAATGCCAGAGCCAGACAACTAATTTGACTAGAATTTTCACTGAACGGTTCAGCTTGTACAGTTAGTATAAATAGAGCAGTCATTGCGCTCTCCTCAAGTTTAAATAGCGTTCACGGCGTTCTCATGAAAGACAATGGCTCTACTGGAAGCGAACGATTCTGCTCATTTCGAAAAATTTTTTTTTTTTTTCAAGCGAAGGGTAAACAAGAACCCCGCAGCACAGCAAGCTATAAAGGAAGCAGTACTGTCCAGTAGTTAATACCCTTTTTTGCTCTTGTAAGAAGAATTACAGAAATATTCATAGACGCTTCATGCTATGGAATCCTGAATAAGTTTCTGCCTCATAGGCCATTCCGTTCTAGTACCGCTCCGCTTTACCCAAGAAGAAAACATCCATCGAGCAATATTTTTTGCTTATTTTTGCTTTTTTTTTCGTTAAGAAATTCAGTCCTTTCGTCAGAAATCAGCTATTTGGTCTTCGGATAGCTTTGAACGCCAGTTTTTAGTTCACTCTTGAAGAAAAACACAGCTGGGCAGCCGCGCCTGGAATCGAGCTGATCGATGGTCTATTGCCAAAGCAGCCCCGTTTCCGAGCAAATATACCATCGGTCAACCTCGTTTCCAAGCAAATATGACATCGAACCAATGGTATATTGCTCACATCTTCCAAATTTGATTAACGTCGGTTTGTTATGAAGAATTAGCCAGGGGCCTTGAGCCAATCAGAAACGGTGAAATATTTTGAATGAATAAAAATGTACAATAATCAACCGGTTCCAGTATTCCCTTGAATGCAAGATCATTTATGGATTTGTGGGAGACTATTTGATCTTCAACGAAAATCGTTGGA
The DNA here is from genome assembly GCA_942486035.1 of Porites lobata. Taxonomy (NCBI): domain Eukaryota; kingdom Metazoa; phylum Cnidaria; class Anthozoa; order Scleractinia; family Poritidae; genus Porites; species Porites lobata. The sequence goes on along the minus strand of CALNXK010000047.1, from coordinate 2,122,054 downwards.
AAAGGAAAGTATATATTGGTGGTGCATAAATGGACAAGAATGAAGTTGAATTATATTGTATTTTTTATCTAGCATGAGTTTTATAACTCCGAAATTGCTTATTCTTTGACGGCATTAGTTTCAAATAGACAAAAACATAAAACATATCCAAACAATGAATGCCCAAAGATTTTAATGAATTATCAACGAGAAATATTTCTGCTTTATTCATTCTTTTACTTCACAAGGTTCATGCAAGTCTTCGTTAGGAATTTTATTCGCCTCGTTAAGCTTACAATGAATTCAGTCAAAGTGTTGTCTCAGGATGACAAGATTTCATTTCAGTGTCATGATTATTGTGTTCGTAATCTACCGCGATACAACAGACACATAAAGAAGATCGTGTTTTTCTTCGATTCCTCGCTAAAACAAATGAGTAACTTACCATTAAAGTAAAGAACTCTCCTTCGCAATTGCGTCCGACTTTCGACTTCAACCCGATACATCAACATATCGAATCGAATGCCGTGCGAAACTACGAGGTCGTAGATTCAATTCTGTGACTGGTAAGAATCTCTATAACAAGTTTATCTCAATTTTCTTTTACAGTATGTGTTCGGAGGGAAACATTATAGACTTTCTTAGCACTCACAAAACTTTAAGCCTACATACACTCTTTTTTTTTTATAAGAATGTTGTTTTTCCGGCCCAGGCTGATAATATTCTTAAAATTTCGCAAATTTCAGCCTCGATATTCTTATAAAATATATTCTTATAAAAAAAAAGAGTGTATGACTTCGCTTCATAGCGTACTACGCGGCGGGGCCTGGGAACTGCTAACAAACATCCAAACAAGGAGCGTCCAAGAAAGAGCCGCAGGAGATCTCATGTGAGAAAAAGGTAGCCGCCCAGTGCGGGCGGCAAATATATGAACATATGACGTTAGCTACTTTATATAACGTGGAACCCCGATATAACAAAGGGCCAAGGGACTGGCAAAAATTTGTTCGTATAACGACGTTCTGTTTCATATAGTTTACTATATATGGGAGGGGAGGGGGGGGGATAAAAAAAATCATTTATTATTCCGAGGACTTTGTTTTGATAGATCACATACTATAAGCACCTAGCTTTTTGTTGATAATGCTTGCATACTTGCTTCGAAACACTCAGAAACAGCGAGAGGCCAGGCCTAATTTGATGTTGAAATTATTGGCTAAAATTTAAGTTCACTTCATTCTTTTCAACACGTTTCGCTTCACTGGTCTTAACCACGTGTTTTTAAAGCCTGCTTACTACCGCACTAGTGGCTTCAGTCAATATTGGCTTAATTATTCCGAAAACTAAATTGAAGCTTTAAAGTAGCATGTCAAACAGTTTTAGCTGTGTGGCATGAAACTTTAACGTTTAGAGCGGGCTATTGAATTCATGTCAGTTCGATATGAGCCGCCGGACAAAGACTTAAATGTACACAAAGTTTTTTTTTTTTTTTTTGTCCTGAAAGATAATGCTATCCACCCCAGGTATCCTCCGTTAAATCTCTATCCAGACTGGAAAAGGCAATGCGTTTTCCGTAAATTATCCACTGGAAAGTCGTTTCTTCGGTAGATCGTTCTAATCAACTCTTTGAGAACCGCGACTATTTTTTCAAGTACGTCAATTGATGTCCGTCTTCCTTTTTAAGCTGCCACTGAGTAGTTATAGGGTCCGCAACGCGTTTTCTTCCCTCATATTATTAGACCGTGCCAAGTTAAAGAACTCGGCAATAATTGATTCTCCGGCCGAATGCCTTGTAAAATCGATCTCCATGGCCATCTAGTGCAATTGCCTTAAAGTACTTAAATGCCTTAAGTGCAGCAGTAAGTTCAACGAGGCGACTAATATCAACTCCAAATAAATTAACTCAAGTATTGTATCAGGGTTTCGGTCAAAAACACTTCATACAGCAGCTGCCTGCATGCTGGAGAAGGCGGAGTAAGTACCCCCTCAACTTTGCAAACGTCAGTCACGCCGACCAACTGGAGCCCGGTGTTTACTAAACCATTTAAAGAAACAAAACATCCTGCACTTCTGAAAAACATTCTCTGTATTTCGAGAGTTTCTGAAGCCGATGCAGATTGGCAATAAAAGAGATAGTCAAAGACGGGATCCAGCCGTTTGAGAAGAACTAAACATATGAGTGCGAGTTCCGAGACCTCATTAGCTTTTGGGCCTCTGAGATAAACATTTTGTAAGTGAACTGGTGGTCTTTAACTTTCAATCAAACAATCAAAAATTCAAACGAGTAAACATTTATCAGCGTGCTATCTAACAACATCTATTCCATGTTCATTTTTTTTAGTAAATACGTAAGTGGCTCGGTCCACAGCTAAGCATTTAAAGCTATACAAAGGAAACGCCAGTTTACTTTACTATCGCGTCTTTTGCAACCCACAGGGGAAGTTTTGTTAAAAGAATAGTCACTCTATCGAAATTTTCTTTCAAGGATGGCGAGGTGATGCATGCGTTGCCACGCGCCGATATCATTATAACCACGCCGTACTCGCGACCTTAACGCGTCCTTTCATTTAATTCCAGGGCTTCCAGCTGTTTGAGGGACGCCATATCGCTCAAAAACATTTACCCTAAAGGTTCCCAAGCATTTTATGCTTGAGCGTTTCCGGTAATTTTCTAATCTGCTGTTGTTTCTATAGCAAACGGCTAATGGCTTTTGGCATCCATGAAATATTGTAGCACGTGGTTGCATTCCATCAGAGCATGATGGAAGCTGATATTGCTTTGCAACAGAATTGATCTGATTTAATGGACCAAACTCATTCAATATCTCCATACTGTAAGACGTTTTCGGGAGTTGAAAATACTAGTAAAGGTATTCACTGATGTGTTTATCTTACTTAAATAACTTTAAAAAAAACTGATTAAAATAAGTTGAAAATTACGAAGCAATCATCTTGACGCAAAATTTGTCTCGCGAATCGTATCATCCTTATACCCGGGCCTTATACCAGACAAACCACTTAAACACACGAGGCGTTCTGCACACAGACTATAATTCGCCTCAGGCTATTTTCACACTTCCTCTCTATATCGGATAGCTTTTGTGTCGGCACGAAGACCACATCGGATACTGGCTTCTGTTCACAAACAGAGATTCGGCGCGATTTCAGTAACGGAGCGAAGCTGCGCGGCGCCGATTTCTAACGGAAGTGGAGAGTAACGTAAAGGAGAGGTGTTCAGTTAGTTTCACTGAAACTCAGTGATGTGTTATGAATTTTCTGCGAGTTTTAAAATGAGTAGCCAACATGCTGCCAAATCGTGTTTTGTCCCCCTTGTGTCAGTTAACATTGACTTGTTTCGATGCTTTAAACATTTAATTACAATAGGTAGGTGTCTCGCATTTAGCCAAAATGTTATTTTAAATATTAAAAACACAATGTCGCAGTGATTACCAGGAAGCCATGAAAAACTGACATCCTTTTTTGTCCCTAAAACAGGTGCCAAATGGTCAAGGCAGGTTTAAAGACACGAGTTATTAATTTCTCATTTTTTAGCAACTTATAACAAACAAACAGGTGTTTTAAAGACCCTATTTGACTCTCATTAAATCTAAGAGACAGAAGAACAACCTGAAAGCCTTATATTCTCTGATAAAAACCAGCGCAATTAACCAAAGAAATCAAAATGAACAAGTTTCAATCAAGCTAAGTTTTCTCATGTGCAAACGCTTCCATTCGTTCTAAGTTATTACGACTCTTCATATTATCATAATTATAATAATTACCTGTTCAACTGAGGACGAACCTATACAGCTGCCAACATTATATGAAACAAACAGACTTTAATTAAAGTTATCCGTTCTTGATTTACGTTTACTTAACATCAAGGCAAGGAAATAGGTTGAAAAGAAAATGGTTACGTAAAGGAAGGGCTATGACACAGTATGTGATTTCTTTACTAGTTTGAACAGTGAAAACCGCAACTTAGAATCTAATTGTTTCTTGGTCACCTCAGCAACAACGCATTCCGGCTACCAAAAGTGTTCTTTTTTATTACAATAATTGTGATTGCATGTAAATACCGGCAATTTATGGCATTAACATTACCTTGCGAGCAGGGTTTTCTCTCGTACACCGCTTTTAGCGTTAACAAAGTCGTTCGCGTGGCTTGTCAGTCGCACTTTGGTTTGTTTTTTCGCCCCGGGAGAAACGTGAGAAACGCTTCTCTCGGGGCGTAAACAAATCAACTACTCGACAGACAAGCCACGCGAACGACTTTGAAAACGGTAAAAGCCATGTAATATAGAAACCTCTGCTCGCAGGATAACATGAAATTGAAAAATAAATTCAGGCCCCCTTGCAAGCGTCAAAAAGCTAAATGTCCCATCACGGTTACTATGGTCAATGGAGTATAGCACAGAAAAATGTTTCAACTGCTAGACAACGGAACTTTAGAGCCAAGCCGCTCCTGTAAAACAATCATAGAAAATACATTTCGACAAGCGGTTGCTTTTTCTGTGGATTAACTCTTTCCATTGAAGGGCAGAAATGAAATGTTTTATATAGTTCTAGGAATTGAGGTTTCTGTGTAACTGACCACCCACCCCTCCCTTAAGTCACAATTTTGCCACGTTAGAGAGAAGTAAGTGTTAACGGTTGACTTAGGGGAGGGGTAGTTCAGGTCAAAAACCTTTTGAGTGCAGAGGTCCACTCAACGCGTTACTAGCCGAAATATTGTCCCCAAATTAAATCAGCCCTTTGCCGTATTGCCAGCATGGCTTTAATTCCTAGTTCAGGTCACTAGTTCTGAACACTTAGTGTAGACAGATGAATAGCACTGATAACAGATCGATCAAAAATCATTAGCTGTCAGTGTTATTAACAAAGAATAACAAGAGTGTATAGATCTGCCAGGGGCACCAAACGCCAATTTTCGGGAAAATATCTGTTCGGAAGACGATTTGAGAACTAGAATTTTCGCAACATTTGTTGTAAAATTTCTTGCTTGCCTGCCTCTCCTAGGATTTTCGAACATCTACAAAATGGTATAATTACCCATTTTAAACGGATATTTACCCTAAAAAAGGTCACCTAGAATTTTCGGGAGCCTTTTCCTGGCTGAAATTTTCGAAAAGGGAAGTTTTGATCCCTATAATGTTCGGATCACTAGACTTTCAGCTAGCAAATCCGAACAGATGAAAAGTTTTTAGGGGATAAAAATATGCCTATATCTACCGTTTAAATACTAAAATACCTAAAATACGTTCAACAATGCTATGTTCAGTGGTTTTGAACTATATCCTCGTTGGGTGCCCCTGATCTGCTGGTAAGCACTGGTTGCCTTTTGTCTTGTTAGCCAAAGCTAACTGAAGATGTTTGCTACGTCGAACATCCGTTAGCTTCCCAGTATCTTTCAAGTTCCTAGAACGCGTAACCGGTTACTGGTGACCTCAGTCATAGCTCCATTGTTTCGAACTCTATTAATTGCCTTTATAGTTTTGTTTTCGGGAAAAAAGGAAATACCTGGTTACAGAACGACCACAAGCAGCTGCAAACCGTGTTTCCCATTTATTGTTAACAGGCTGTAATAGTACCTCGCTATATTAAGCCTTGTAAGAGGTGCCTGCATTGCGACCGAATCGAATGCACTGATCCTGTATAGGGATGAGGCAATAAAAACTTATGGATATTTGTTTACGGGGATTTAAAAAAACAGAGATCTTTCTTTCCATTGGAAGTGATGCCGTCAGTTCGTTAGATTAGTTTCCGGAAAGTTCATTGCGCAACGTGAAAAATACGTTTCTATCCCCAGTTAGCTATGCGTTTACTATTTCTCGAGAATAGCTCGTTAACTTTATTTACGACTTATTCAAGGTCTCGTGATGCTCTCATTGCCGACAAGAAAGAATAGCGCACCGTTGAAAACAGGGTATATATGTACATTTTTTTTAACGAGAATTATTTATCTTCGTTACTTTAAGAGTTGGCATTGTGCATAATTAATAATTCATAACTTATCCTTAAAAAGCGAAAGTTAAACTGCCGCCTTATAACTTAAGTCAGCACTTTCGGACCGGACCTCAGCGACCCTACCTCTTCTTGTGAATAATAAACCGTCCCCCCGAGGATGGGTAAGATTCACCCGTGGTTAATTTTTCAACAAAATCCTGGTATTTTTCGAGAATTTCCGAGAATTATTCTCGGGAGGTCCCTAGAAACGAGGTTGTCGAGCCGGCTCTGTTCTTTCGTTTAATTTCTTTGTAGTCACCTAGTTAAGTATTTCATTACATTACTGAATATCCATAAGTTCAGCCCTGATATCTGTTAGTTTAAAACTTGTTCCAAAAAAGATTAAGATGGAGCGTTCCGCAAAGCTTTCAGTAGGATTCTTTTCCTGTCAGGTGTAATTTACATTCGCGAGTCTGATTAAGATTAATATGGATACTCGGTTGTAACTTTCATTTTAATCGTCTGAATCGATGCAATCATATTTCTGATTTTTAGCCTGTTTCATGATCAGGCACCCATTTGAACAGAGGATGTATTCAAGCTCTGTCAGAAAACTATTAGTACCCACGCGCCCACGCAATTGATGTGGCTATCAACAGTCTAAAGATGATGTGACGATCATATAATCTAAGGTGACATGCCACGCGTCAGAGTTCACGGCATAGATTAGACGAGCTATTAATACTCCCTACGTTTGGCGGCTCTTCGCGCGTGGCAATTTCCCGCCCTTGACCTGTCGATTCTTGTAAAAACATTTCAGCCCTTACCCCACCTAACAAAGAATTGGCATGAAATAACGCCGAGAAATCAGTAAAACAAAAAATACAGGGAAAGCACCGGCTTACTATACCAAATAGTTTGCAAGAAACCTGCTTTGCTAACCACTCGGCTAATTTCCTTTATCTGGAAACCTCGTTAATACGGCAATCTCGCTTTTACGACCACGATTCCGTGGCCCAGCGGTAATTCATGGACAGGCTTCCACCTGAGATTTTTTAGCTGGGATGGCCGATTTTTCTAGAAGGTTAATCAGTTCAAGAAGCACTTTGCGTTCGCCTCGCGAGTGCCAGTCGATCGATTACTACACATCCATTTTCCAACGACACGAGACCGCAATGAATGTAAGAGTTGATAAGTTAGTTGAGGTTGAGTCAATCGAGCGACACGCGTTCCCTTCTTTTGAGGCTGAGACGAATAAGTGTTTGCTAACAGTAAACAGCATTTGGATGGAACATTACAGTAGATCAATGAAACACAGTATAACAATACCAGTAGCAAACAGAGACACGTGTGGTCATGAGCCAGTTCATACATTAGTGCATTTTAAAACAATGTTTGATACAATTGAAAAAAGGTATATTTATTATTATAAACGACAGAACTATTCAATTCGGGTTTTAAACTCGGAGCTTAGTGGCCAGTTATCAACTACGTGCAAGTTTATGCTGAAAGGGGCCTGTTTCAATATGTTGCAAGAATGGACAGCCACCGCTTATGAGTTATTGTGAGTTGCACTTACTGTAAGGGCGGCAGATGTATAAGATCCCCGGCTTAATTACACTATATGACCGTCCGAAGCGAAATTTATCATGGACAGAAGTCGTTTGTTGTTGTTCAGTGCGGAGTCCAAAGACGATTTTCCTCTTTTTCATTGTGTTGTTTCTGTCTGTAATTTTAAAAGGGTTGCATATTAGCCGAAACAATACTACCTGGAAAACACAAATTCACCGGTTTACTCCTTTTAGATCGAACCGGGTTAACGGCTGCACGAGCAAAAACAAAGGATATTAGAAGACAAAAAAGGTCTAATAATGTTCTCTAAATTAATTAGAACTGATTACAATCAGAGAACACTTAAGGTTCTTTTCTAAAACATAGTGCAGGTGAACTAGTGATATAAATTTAGCCAATGTTGAAAAGTGGATAATAAGAGCGATGCTAACCGATAATTTTAAGCATAAACGCTTAGGACGCGTGTCAGCCAAGCTAATAAATCAGTTTTGCTTCAAACAAAGGATATTTTTTGGTCACATAAAAGCTTTTGTTTGTAAAATGTCTTTATTCATAGCTGAACCAGGTGCTTTATTCTTCCTTTTCCTTTGAGATTTGTGTTCCTTTTGTGAGAAACTTTGGACGGTTAGATACTTGAATGAAAAGCGAAACAGAGAGGTTTAAGCTTGCTTTTACCTGCGCGCAAAATTTTCAGCCAAGAAGAAAATGTTCGGTAAATAAAAGCTCACTTCACACGCGTGCGCTATTGTAAAGGAGACGACTAAGCGCGTCGTTTTGGAAGCACAATTCAGCTCTAGAATAATTGCAAGCCACATGACATCGAGCTTTACCTACAGAGAAACAAGCGTAGACGTGTCCCTCACATTTTTGCCCGACTTCTCACTAACCTAGAACGGTTTCAGAACGACATAAGTGGCAACTGTAAATGGAAATTTTAAAACGTATGAGCCCACATATTTTTTCGGCCACTCGCAGATACACGTGCCTTGGAGTCCGCTCGAATGGTCACGTGTCTAGAGGTATTGTTTAGTCTGGCACGCGAACGGCTCGCGAGGCAGCTGCAAGAAAACAAACATATGTTTTGAGCAATATCGTGTATGGCACGCGCCTGCTTTTTTGTTGTTTTCAAACAAGTAATTCCTCGAGGGACGCGTAAACAAAACCCTCTGTTTCTTTGATTGCTCGAAATAATGCACTTACAATGTGTGAAATCAGCCTAAGGAAATTACGCTCTTTCAGTCGGAAACAATAGCCACGCAACGGTGAACACCCATTTCTGCTTGAACTACCGCTGGGATTGGCTGGGTATAAAACTGCGACTCCTGGCACTACCCATTCAGAAACGATTTGAACTCGACCTGAGCACGTCGCTGAAACCACAGAGCTGAACGCTTTTGCTGAGCTGAACAAGGCTGAAGACATGGAGGATTCCTCTAGGAACGGCTTTAAATATCTGTTCAAGATTTTAGTTATCGGAGACGTCGGCGTTGGAAAAACATCTTTGATTCGAAGATTTACCAAAGGTTACTTCGCCGAGAACATCACGTCAACGGTCGGCGTTGACTTGGACTCGAAAATTGTGAACATCCACGGCGACAGAGTCAAACTTCAGTGCTGGGACACAGCCGGACAGGAAAAATATCGCTCAATAACACAGAGTTATTACAGAAACGCCGATGCTGTCATCATGGTATTTGATCTTACAAACCAAGGATCTTTCGCCAGCATTCCAAAGTGGCTCATGGACGTACAGCGCTACACGAACAAGAACGCAGTCAAGGTTCTTGTAGGAAATAAAACGGACTTAAAGGGCGCCAAAAGAATGGTAAACTCTAGATCTGCAGCTAATCTCGCAGAATTCGAGGACTTGTTGTACATTGAAACGTCAGCGAAGTGGGACGACAACATTGAGACTTTGTTCACGGAATTAGCTGAGCAGCTGAGAGAGAATGCAAAGAGCAAGAGCTTGAATCGACTGAACAGCCCCAGCTGCGTTGTTACTAAGAAAAGCTACAGTATTGTGTCTTACATAAAGAGACTTGGGGAGAAACTTCCCATTCAAAGCCCAGCAAGCCTCTGTAGAATATGAACTTAAAATATCCGGCCCTGATTTATTTCATTCAGTGGCATGATCATAACTATAGATCGCCCATTATCAATTTTTTGAGTCTTCTTTTTCATGATGAATTATTCAAATTTGATACTTCCCACTGCGGAAATCACCCGAGATAGTGTTGATACAATTAGCGATGGAAAAAGTCAAAATAAGAATTTTTTTTGCTTGAAATCAAGCTCTATCGAATTTTCTTGAAAAATAAAGTTGGCATAATGTAATATAAAGGCGCAAGCTAAGAGAAGCACTCAATTGTATAAATGTATATTTTATAAGAGAAAATTATTATATTTGTAATATACCTCAAAGATATGTGAATATATAAATATATAGATATAGACTGTATGAAAATAAAAAGCTTTCAACCATCAACTAAAGTTGTTTTGTTATTCCTGGGTTAACGCTTTCACATTTAGCCGGTGGTGTATTGAACGGGTTTGAAAGCGACATGGTCATTGTTACAGTTTTTTCTTTTTCTTGTTCTCCTTGAATTGACCTTGAGAGGAACAATGCGAATTAATAGAAAACCGACTAAAAGCGATCCGTAAAATGAAAACTTTTTTTATTACGAGCTCAAATTTTAAACAGCGCTTTTTTGAGTTTGTTTTTACACTTCACTTCTAAGGGAATACAGAGAGAAAGTTGCATCTTTTATGCTCGGCACGTGGCAGCTAATATGAACGCCAACGTTTTTGTCTTACCATTATGTTAATCATGCCAAAAGAAGAAAAGAATGACAGCTTTACGTGCACACCAAGACAGTGCGTGAAAGCGGAAACTTTTATAACAATTAATTAAAGGCATAAGTTGCTTCAGTTAACAATCAGTTGACTGAAAGTTCGACTGAGTTATTTTCATGGTCAGAACTGATCACAAGTTGAAAGGAAGTCTGGAACGACTATTTGGAGGGGAAAGCAGCATGCATGCTCCTTACATCACCTTTTTTGGGTAAAAAGTTTCCGTTTTTACGGTTAACCGATTCTCAATAAGGTCAAATGAAATTCTTTTGTTCCCATGCAAATTTGTCTTCAAGTTGAAAATTTTATAAGATATTAGCATAATCAGTCGGTAAACAGCTTTCGGTTCACTGTTTACGACGAAAGAAGAGATTTGATTTGTAATAAGGTTAAGTAGATTCGGGAAGTTTTAAATCATTCATCGGAATTTCAGGCTCAGACAATCGTAAAAGGAGTGCTGCGTGGGTTTATGTGTTTTACGTCTTAGCTTCAATAACCTTCTTGCAATTGTAAGGTCTATATATTTTAGTTTCTTTTTATAAACCCTTGCGGCTATCAGAAAATAACATTCGCCTCAGGTGGTGGAAGACAATTTTCTTTGAATTAAGCATGGGTACTAATGACGACTTCGAAACGGCGTGCTAAAAACTTTGTTATACCGTTTTCTATCAGACTTCCTTAGAGAAGACGTTGAAGGTCAGCTCTACGGACTTCCACAATCAACGAACAGCTAATTCGAGATTTGAAGAACGTGCTATTCCGAGATCTGACGAACGTGCTATTCCGAGATCTTAGCATAAATCAGACCGCAATACGTTTTTCATATGTTAAGGAAAAATATTGTCATTTCACTCTGTCATCCATTTAAATAAATAATAACCAGAAACTTAAACGGTTTTGTACTTTGTTTTATAAATGAGTTCATGTCAAGTTTTTTTTTCTTGCAAGCAATAAATATTTATTACATACTAAGTGGGGGTTTAGATGACGAGTTACTAGTTATATTTCTTCTCGAATCTCAGAGAACCGTCTCGTAACATGAATTTCTTTTCCATCAATTCGACAATTATCCGACGTTTAAGCCACAGATATCGGCCCCGAGAGTCGTCACGTCTTCACTTCTGCGTATTTCGTGAAATCTTTCAGTGTGATTGTAGGGTCCACGTATGGACCGTCAAAAATTGCAAAGCCGGCTGTATTTCAAGCCGTCTTGCGGGGTATTGGGAAAAGTTTTCAATCAGCAATAACCGCGCCTCGGATGAACCTCACTGGCTACGGTAATGCCACTGCGCAAAGCTAATCTGTAACGGATTTCTAACATTTCTTTGAGTGGGTCAACCATGCCATCAATATGGTATCTTATCGCCTTTGTCGATCGAATCTTCATAGAAAAAATGCTCCTTCAAGTAAACATAGTTTTGAATCTTCACCTTTAATTTTAAAAACAATTTAAACTTATTAATAATAAATTACTATTTCCCATTTAGTTGGGAAATTTTCTACTATTTTGATATGTTTTTCATCAACTGCGGGTTGGACTACTACGCATGCGCAAACAATTGTAGATATTTGGATCGATTTAAGGCATATTCAGTCGCTTGTTCTGTGTGAAAGTTGTAATCATCAAAAATGGTTACAATTTTGCCAGAAAAACTTTAATTTTACAATCATATGCACGCCTGACAAGTGATTTTGTCGCATTGCCAGTGATCATTTCACTCTCGTTTACTAAAATGTCAAAATATTTGTAAACAATTTTCATGTAAGCGAATTTGCCCAACGAAATAACCTAAAACTAGATTTTGTTCTGTGGGTTGAATTCTTTGCCGACTTGTCCGAAAGAGTGGATTGCGTAATACTTTAAACCACGGGTGAAAAATACGCATGCTCATTTGCATGCAAATTGCCCTCAAATTCCCTACAACGGCTGCGTGACAAAGTCTTGGATCTTTCATTTTGCATTTTTTCTTTGTCGCTTCTAACTTCATTTTGAAATATAAATGCTATTCTGCTTCTTTAAAAGACATTAAAATAATAAATTGAAAACAAACGTGCCAAATCGCGGCAACTGAGCTGTATTGATCTTATCCCACAATGATAACAATATTTTGCTCATACTAACTAGAAAGAAGCATCACGTCGTGGTATCTGAATTGGTTATTGACTTTTAAATTTCTCCAGACCGGTGGTTTTGCCGCATGGCGAAACTGCCCCTTTACGGACAATAATTAATTGGTAAATTAGTCTGCGAAATGACGAGACGGAAGGCATAGAGCCGTTGAGGGATTCACCAATTGAAACGTGAAGGACTCTCTGAAGTATGGTAATTGTACTCTTATTTCTACTTTTTTACCGGTAGGAGCTCCAGATTTTTTTCCCCGCCCGCAACGTTTAAGGCCTTGCACCGAGGATTCTTTTTTTCCAAAATGACTTTGCTAATTTCGCTCTTGCCTTTCTGTTCGGACTGTTCTAGCAGGTCAATTGGCTTTTGCAGGTGCGGCTTAACTATAAGTTTTTGCGGCTATTTTTAATAGTAAACTATGTGTTCACTTCCCAAAAATCAAGTATAGTTGATCCACATCAACCAAAAGAGGTAATAAAAGTAGAACAGAACCTTTAACTGATAATACACGTTAAATGTCTGTTATGTTCTGGGGGACGGTCTCCTTTTATTGAGACATATTTGCATACAATTTTCATGGCAAAATTCCACATGATGCTTTCAGTTTTGTATACTGGTCGACCAAGGCAGAGTGAAAGTCGTTAACTCTGCCACTTCACTTTGCTTCCCCATGCACTCTTTTTATATAGAGAGAGAGGCTGAAATTTGCGAATTTTTAAAAATGTTTTAAGAATCAATCCAGGGCTGAGATTTTGAAAAGGACTAACTTTTCTGTGGTGAAATCTGTGAGTTCAGTACAATTTTATGTTTTTAACTTATAACCGTATACTTCCTTTCACTGAAGGGTACGTGACACAGACCTAAATAGACACTGGTAATTGAAACCCCATTACCGATATGTCATACATTTTAATGCGGAAATGTTATAAGCTATAATGTAAGAATAATTCAGGAATATTTTCAGCATAAAATGGTCTAAAATCGACAGAAAAACAAGAATATTCACACCTGGGCCGCAAAAAGAACGTTCTTATTTTAAAAAAAGAGTGTAACTGTAACCTACGTGTAGATTTTATGCTTAGGTTCAAGGTGTTATCAAAATGTATCATTTCATTTCAATTTCTCGGTTTAATTGCTTTCTAAGCCTTCATGAATGTTTTGTCGGTTAGTTTGGGTAAATACATATTCGTAATAATTTCGAAAACACTGTGATCTACGGTGCCGTTTCTGCTTTTGAGACGTTCTACTTTGATTTACAGTTTTAAACGTTATGGTTGATTAAACAAGCAACACAAACTGTACAATGCTAAGAATTCCATTGATTTATGCGTGTGCAAGTGGAACTTTAAACTTTCACGACACAATCCTTACTGTAAAACAAAAATATTTTTAAAAAAAAGTTTATTTTGTAAGTTAATCATTTATCACTATAGTTTCCTCATTGAACATTATCCCAGCTATAGAGATAATGGACACTAGAAAGTTGGTTCAAATTAGTATCTCGGATCTCTATTCCCAACCCCCCCCCCCTCCCGGGCAGACTACACTAAGATAAATTTTGGAAGTTGAGGGAAGGGAAAAGCAGGGGATTCTTGTTGCAGATCACAGGTTTGTTTTTCACGAGACTGTGCTATATAGAATATTTGTAATTCCTCTGTAATGCTGTACATTTTTTCCTTTAATTTTTGATTTGCAGAATTTTTGTTGTTGTTGTTGTTTTCGCATCCTCCCCTAATACCTTGAGAAGAGCATTCGGCATTCGATTCCTCACGTACGCAAATGTCTTGCTCACTTTGTTGTTCCATACCAGGGGTTCCATTGCCAGATCGATCTTTCATTTAACTTCAGACCGTTCCACGTAACCAAAACAAAAATATAATGCAAATGTATAAAGAATAATTTCAGCGCTGATTCCACGCATACGCAGTAGAGACTGATACCACAATGAGTAGAACGCTTTCCTCAAATTAAAAGTAGGTTGTAAAGCGTAAGGAACTTTGTATTGGTTTTTGACTTTTAAATTTCTCCAGAACGGTGGTTTTGCCTATAGCGGCGAAACTGCCCCAAAGTAAATGGTTAAACAGTAACTTACTAAGCAAGCCGTAGTCACCCACAAGGGAATTGAAAGCTTATAGCAGGTGCAGTCTTGAAAGAGGTATGGTACAACTAATGCAGTTAGGTTGTTGCAACTACAGTTACCTCGTTGTGAGATTTTAAATATACAAAGCCAGAAATAATTCCCGATATAATACTAGTAATAATAACGCGAATATTTATACAGGATAACCTATCAGTTCTAACAAAAAGAACTGTTATAATAAGGGTCCTGTAATTATCTCATAAACTAGGGTATCTAAAAGATAGTAATGCTGCGGCACATTTTGTTGATACTGGCATTAGTTAGGCAGCGAGACTTAAAAGAATCGAAAATGATATTGAATGTCCCATTTACATGTTGGAAAGTACTAGAATAATTACTATCAGTATAATTACTATAATTACTAATAATTACTATCAGTATACTATAGAAAGAACTCGTGGGAACGTTGTTTAGAAATGATCAAGTGGTTATAACTCTGGTTTTCCCACAGTAAATTGTAGGAAACAATAGAAATTCAGATTGTTTATCCATATATTTAATATACGGTGCACGATATTTTCTCTGGAAACACAATACTTTTCTTGCTGTTTGTTGCACTTTATTAAGTAACAGTTATTTAGCTATATATTTATAGAAAACAACTACACAAAAAACGGAAAAAAAAAGAAAGTAGGAACAAATAATTCGGTAGGACTCGAACCCGGCACCTTCGACTTGACGCGACTACACCTAACCACTACACCACACAGGCTGATTACGTAATCCCGGGGAAAAGTGTTTCATTTTATTCCTTTTCTATAAAACATCCGCCAGCAAGATGATCGCCAGCCGCATTAACCGAGCTATTAACAGTGAAAAAACAATGTAAACGCATATTCCGTGGCAATGAATGAATGAAAGAACATAATTATGCTTTTCAAAACGCCGATACACGTCCTGGTATGCAAAGTAGGACACAAAACATGTTTTGTTATCTCGATTTCCGCTGTTATTTTGAAGAGAATGGTCAAAATCACATCCATTTTCGGCTCACACAGTTTCTTAAGAATAGCATTGCATGACATTTTCTCACTTTCACATCACCTTCTAGCAAGCTGCAATTTGTTTATCCCCCGTGTTGCGGAGTCGAAGAGCAAATCATTGAACTGCTCATCTTCTCGTCAGGTTTAACACCTGGACGAGTCAAAGGCTCTTGAATTGAAATCCACTCCCCAAGTTAACCATCGTATTCATCTGAAAGACTCCTGCGTGTCTTAATATTTGGTAAGACCTCTAACCGTACTGTAGAACTAAGCAGCGAACGATGCACTACTTCCCCGTGTTTTTATTTGAGTTGTTCGTGGCGCAATGCACTCTGGTTAAATGCAATGCATTGTGGTAAAAAGTGTGGTTAAATGCAATGCATTGTGGTAAAAAGTGATGAATTCGAGAATTCGTTGCCCCTTATATATTTCCTTTAAATCCTGATTATGTTGCTGCTCGCTCCCTTCGGTCGCTCCGCAGCAATAACTAAACAATAAAATAAAACTAAGAAATCTAAGATTCAAAAATCAAAATCTGTAAAAAAAATGTTGACTTATAAGACTGAAAAGGGTTGTGAATTATGGAATACTACTGAAAAAACTCTTTTAAATTACTCTTTAAAAGAAACCTATAATTTAATTTTCTTAGACAGCTGAGTAATATTCTGGGGAAAATTACCGAAATAAGTGGAAAAAGCATGATTGAGCAAGTAAATTTGAGAATATGAGGAACTGGTTTTACCAGTTAATTAAAGATTCTCCGTGGAGCTGAAAGTCCGGGATGAGCAGCTAAAGGAGTGAGATTTGAAAGGCGTTGAAACCGTTTTACGGCTGATGATAAGTACAATCGAAGTTCTCGTAAGCGATCTACCTCGGAAATTCGAAAAAATGGTCGTAACTAGAGTTTGTCGCTTACAAGAGTGGTCGCAAAAAGAGCTTCGACTTTAATTACCTTCTCGATAATTGGCGGTAAAAATAACCTTTTTTGACGGTTGATGTCAAATTTTGAGGTCGTTTGACGGCTGACGGGTAACCCCATGTTTAACTCTAACTCGAGACGAGCTGTAGGGAGAACGCTGGGAACAAGGTTGCTGTAAAGCAGGAAATGACGTTAATCCGCGCACCAACGGTTTGCGGCGTGCACTGATATAAATGCCACGTTTTTTGGCGCCACAACGTTTCATTTTTTTCAAAACTTTTATGTTTTTGCTTTTCGGAATAAAAAGAAAAATCGAAGCAAATGAGAGAGAAGGGGAATTCAATAGTAATTGCTCCTGTTTCTATTAGCTTATTTTGAACTTGACCGCGAAAAACGCTGAACTTGAATTCCTTTCACTTTGAAGAAACTCAGTGACGAAGAGAAACGAGCTATTAATTTATTCAATCACAATGCGTGAGCCAAACTAACAAAATATTGTACACTGCAGCAAGAAAGCTACCAACATAAGCTGCGGCAAGCAACTGTTTTACGGCTTATCCTGTTCTTCAGGTGAACTATGAAAGCTTAAGTGACATCTCTGTCTTTTCTTTTTCTTTCTTTTTCTGACGTTTCATTAAAAGGTTGTAAGCATAAGCAAGAGAACACAAAGGTCGACCTTTATGTTCTTTTTGCTGTAAGTGCATGTTACAAATTTAATGCAGTGTTTATGGCAGTCAAAGCCAACTAAACCGTCCCAAAACTGCTGATGGATGCGATCAGAAAACGCATGCGGCAAAGAATAGCACTAAGTATGTCCCAAAACTGTAGCCTGCGAACAGACTCCCAAGTGGAGCGGGGCCTCGAGCTGAGCGCAGCCTGGGGGAGAAAAACATTCTCGTCCCCAGAGCCTCACGTTCCCTTAGCCGGCGAGGCTAAGGGAACAGGGGGCTCTGGGGACGAGAATGAGCAAAAAGGCGTCCCCACCTTTTTTTTCCCGGCCCAGGCCAAGCTCAGTTCGCTTCGCTCGCCGATTTTCTTTTACGCCCCTCTCTGCCTGTGCGCCTGTTCACAGGCTATAAAACTGACAAAACTAAAGCTGTTGCAGGAATCAATTCAGTTTTCCGCCTGGGTTGACTTACCGTAGCTCTCCTTTCTGTATCTCGACCAATGCTAGTGAACCACCTCCGCGTTGAACCATCATCAACATTCCACTTGGCTGGTTTGTCCGAAACCACATCTTAAATTCTTTACTTTCTCCTTCGTTGTTTACATCAGCTATGCGATAAACCTGGAATCCGTCGCCTTTGAAGCTTACCTCTCCATGTGTACCCTTAAGAGCCAGAGCCATTGTTAGAAAAATAAGCAGTTTGTCAATACTGTTTTGCCCAAATGTAAGTCTCAAGCGACCCACCATATCCAAGGCTTAGTAGATATTTCTTCAAAAATAAATTATATAGCAGAGATTACACAGTCACAGTCTTGGTATTAATGTCCTCGATCTTTGATATGAAAAAGATATGTCAACAGCCTCTTAATCGAACCGTCTTTCCATACTGCGCATATAGTTTAATTAGAACGTTCAAGCGCATTTTAATCTTAACGTTATTCCGGTTTCCATTTCACATTTACGGTAAATTATTTTAAGAGCAGACAATTAAGCAAATAATCATCTCTTAGAAAACTGACAGTGAGGTGTTAACAAACCAGATGTAAACATTTATTATTGCAAAAACAAGCACTTACATTAATCTTCCCTTTCTTTAATTAAGGATTTTATCGCCAAACGAGCCAGGCAACATCACCTACATAATGTTAGTAAATAAAATGTTTTAATTATATTTTATCTTTTTTTTTTTTTGCTCTAAAGGCTCTAGGCTAATGCATTACCATCGACCATCTACATTCCGAAAAACAAAAGCTAATAATTTATCATTCAGAGACAGAAGCTTGAGCTTTTCGTAAGCTATTAATTTTGAAAATTTCAAGCTAAGCTTCTATAGGTGTTAACAAATTAGAATCTCCACCTCATTTGTAATATACACCTGTCTGTCAGTACCTTTATTGGTTTGTGGTCTTATCATACTCGAACAGTAGTATTATCGTTGATAAAAGTATCTGTGACTCGTTAGCTCGGAAATTTGACTTGATCATTTACTGAAAGCTTATTATCGTAAATTGCTCAAGTTTTTTTCAATTTTAGAGTTTAATTTGATGATTTGGTCGCTGACGTATCACCTCGTTATTTTCATGATCTGCATTTTCAGAGTTACAAATAAAAGTATTTTATTGACACGATTGTCGTTTTTAGGCCTATAGTCAGCTGTATAGTGCACATAAGCAACTACAGTCCTTGAATGAATACAGTATTGAGGAGTATGTAGTAGCGGTACACTCTTTTTATGCAAATTGTTTGTTTTTAGCTCAGGCTGAATATTTGTATTTTTTTTGGCCAGTTTTAGACTGAAAATATTCTTTTATTATTCTTAAATTATCATTTCTTACATTTTCCTTTTAGAATGTATTAGGGTATAAATTACAGTTAGTACAAGTTTTTCCGTTCTGTTGCCTAGTTTTGCCGTTTAGGCAAAGAAACAATTTTATGTGGTTAGGTTGAAACAAGTATTAGTTATATAAATTGTATGGCAGATTTTCAACACACAAAATTATATCCTTTTCAAAATCTCGGTCTTAGGGATTTATTATTAAAATATTCTTTGAATTTCAGCCTTGATGTCTCACAAAATATCATTTCTTACGAAACAAAAATTGTATTCCAGTAGCTAAAATTCAGATAAAAGAATAACAATCTTCCGTGCATTATTTCAGAACGGAAGACCAAACCCAGCACACACAGCTTAAAAGAGGAGAGGCCGGCAAAGGCAACCAATTATGCAAAGACTTGTCACTAATTAAAGATGTTAACAGAAGATGAAGGAAGTCGGAAGTTGGAAACGTTTACTACAAGAATTAATTGCAAATATAAATGTGTTATGCAAACAGAAGATTAAGAACTGATATCTTTTTTTTTTTTATAGAGGCCTGGTAGAATCTCTCAGTCCCGGCTCTCGCACATCGATTCGCCAGTGTAATACGATTTAATAGCGTTCAACAAGTCGGACCAGCTTGCAATTAAATGTACCGGGGCTCGTGGATCAGTGGGAAACGGCTTGTGAATGTTAATTAAGGTAACACCAGCCAAAAATAAACTAATCACTGACTCGTAGTGTCAAGGGCGAGTAATCGCCCGCAAGCAATTTGCAATTGGTTTGTTTGGTTGAGAAATTGACGCAAAACTGAGTATAGAGATTTTGAATCATGGTTTCGTCAGTGAAGTTGCCTTCTTTTTAGCCAGCCCCTTTTAAGGATTTATCAATTCAGATTGTTTGGTGTGATTTTCGTGGTAACCGGAGTAAAAGTCTGAAAAGAAAAAATATTCATACAGTAGCTTGTCTGCTACACTGATCCTAGTTCTTCTCATTTTCCTCGCAGTTTTGATTTCTTTTCTCTAAAATAGCGTCCGCTTTAGTCGCAGAACAGTGGAACGAAAAGTATCTCTTTAGTCTTTAACTCGTAACGGTTCGTACTCGTCTTCGTCAACATAAAATTATCTCGAATTTGAACCGCGACAAATCATCTAGGAAACCGGGCCAGCGCGGTCAACAGGGCTCATGTGAAGTGGCCCTTAGAAGACCACTACGAAGGCTCGAATGCTGTATACCACTCCGGTGAAGGAAATATTTTCATGATAACGGAATGAATTTCATTCTGGGACGAGTTCATTCCATCCCCATATATTTCTCTGTATTTACTTCCATGATACAGAAAAGACAGTTCATTGCCTTTCAAGTCATGCATTTTGGAATGATTTTATTCCGGTGTTTCAATCCGATTGAAATTCTCGTTCTGGTATTAAGTTTCACTAGTTCTGGCTTTAAGTAAATTGAAAACGAAATTCGTGTCGAAATGAGAGCTCGCAAACCGTGTGGTCCAGAAGAACGGCGCATGCATATCTGGCGCGAAACCTAAGTCAACGAAAAAAGCCTTCCTAGGCTAACCCGCTCGATTTTATCAAGTGAATGCAGCACTAATTTTATTCTAGAACGAAACCCATACCGAAATGAAAGGCCATTCCAGTATTATGCACGTAAAACAGCCCATATTACGTAAATCATGTCACTTTTATCAGAAGGGTATCCATTTTAATCAAACTTAATTAAACAATACTAGGCCGTACCTTTATAAAACGTTTTAACAAATTTTTTCTCTTGAGTCATGTACTGTACTTAACGTCACCTCTTTAACAATATAACAGTGTCTTTAAAGTTTAGACTGTGGTGTTTATAATGGAATAGTACTTTATTAAAATCTACTTTTTATTTTTACCAGCTCAATATATTTATCTACTTTCTTTTGAAAATTTGTTCCAATAACGACAAAAAAAGGCTAATCTGGAAAGACAGAGTTTTCCACCGTTTTAAATTCATAATAATTGTAAAAATTCAGTATAAGTTTAGAATTTCTTCAGCTGGGCAGCAATGATATAAAAGCTATAGTTCTGTTTCATATTTCTGTGCACGCGAATGCTTGAGCGGCATAGCACAAGCGGGCGTCTTATAGCGCTCTTTAATCTGATTTTCTTGACCATTTGGATACTGCTGCTGCTGCTGCCGCGGCTGCTTAGTATGATGAAAAGTATTAGAAACGCCACTACAGCGACTTTCTAAGAGACAATTGCCTCTGCTTGGAATATCTCGACTAGCTTGGTTCGAGGACAGCAGTGATTCTTCTTCGCTCTTTTGGCGGGAAAATAGGTGCGAACGTGGCGAGCTATGCCTGTGCATGTTTTTCTTGAGATACTTGCCATCGGATACATTTTGCAGCTCAGCTTGCTTTTGGCGTCGGTGGCTAAAACCATTGTCATATAAAAGTTGTTCATCGTAACTGCAGTTGCCATTTAAATTCGCTACATTTAATGGCTGTCTTAGAGTACCGCTCTCTAGACTATCCACATCTAACGAAAGGTAGTTATCATGGGGGTCGGAGGAAGTCAAACTACCTTTGTCTCTCGCTGATTTGTAAGCGTTCTCTTCGGACGATTCTTTGCTGAAGCTTTTCACATCAATCTCTTCGTTGCAAGGAGAGATGTCTGGAGAGTTTTCAATCGTTGAGCTTATGTCAGAAATAGAAGCTGTAGAATCGCTATTTGAATCTCCTAATTGTTTGTCTTCTGTTAACAGTGGCTGGTTACACTGTACGTCAGCTCTGCATTGCGCCACTTCCTGACAGCGTTTAGTAGGGTTAGTAGTGTTTTTGTTTTTGTCGCTGTAGGTGGCAGTGACGTCAGCGGCAGTTAGGACGTCATATAAGACCTCCTTAAGTTTCAGAATTTGCTGCTCCGTGCTGAATTGTTTACAGCCAGGAAAAGGTACAAGGTCAATGAGCCCGAGATCAATATCTTCAAAATCCTTCCGCTTTTCCGATTTTTCTTTTTCCATGTCCGCGTTTTCCGAGTTCCAAGTGGAGCTGCCATTGCTAATATCTAACCTATCAGTCTCGGCGTCACTGTAAATCTCTAAAGAAGGTGAATCGCGGCCATCGTGAGATACAATATGGTAATTTCTTGCCGGATAAGGGCTTGCTTCAAGCTGCAGGATCTCGGGTTCGGCAGGACTTGGCGGGCGAAGCTCGATGGTATCTGAATTGGGTACCTCATGACAAAACGGCACTTTTAGACACTTGCAAGGATAAAACAAGTTCTGTTTCACAATAAGCAAAAGGATTGCAATAACGAACACGGCTAAAATAACGCTAAGTATGATAAGCACAAGTTGTTGGTTGGCGTTTTCGCGAATGGTTATGTATCTCCTAGTTGCCTCTATGACAATTACGTGTGGTTGAAGACTTTCTTGGGTGTGTGTTGTCGACCTCTTCTGAGGTTCTGTGGTTGCAGCGCTGTCGTGCAGCGTGCCTGCCAAGTTAGAGGTAACTGTACTGACCTGAATGTTGTTAGTATGACCTTTTCTACCAGACGTTCCAGTGGATGAAGTGCTTGGAGACTTTGCTGTTTGCTTGGTCGATTCTAGGGTTGTTGGATTAGGTGTGGTGAAACTGCCATTTGGTGCAAAGTCGGTCGTGGTTGTTCTAATAGTAGTTGAGCCGTAACATTCAAGACTTCCTAAAATGTAGTAAGATTTCGCGCTAGTTCCATCTACGCTAAATAACAACTTTTTTACCGGTAGGTGTCGCAAATTTGTTAGATATCCATCATCCGTATGCCACTTATTGTCAGTGGTGTCGCAATTGCACACCTTGTTTCTTTCGACGCACGTTCCATTCATTCCGCATGCGCACTTCATACTCCCTTCAGACGAACCTGACCAGTAATCCTGCAATTGTCCGTCACGTGATACCCAGCGTGCTCCTCTGCCCGACTTAAGATGGAAAGTTTTAGGCGAATCAAAAATTACTGAGTTATAGCATTTGTACTGAAGATATTGCCTACAATGCGTGCTGCTTGATATTAGGTCCCTAATGTTTTGGTCATTAGAATTCTCATAGATGATTTCGTGCTGATAATATTTACCGTCACGATTGTTTCGAGCTGCAATAACTTTATTTCTATGTCGGGTATGAAAAATCACTGTTGAAGGACCTCTTATGTTTGTCATATTGCAATAGACTGCAAAAGGCTCTGAATGTCGTGCATTTATTCTGTAATATGCATTAGTCCTTTTACCCGCAGCATACCAATCAGCACATGACTGCATAAAAAACGCCGGCTTCTCGCATTTTGCACCCGTAAAATCAGTTCCTGAGCAGTCGCAAACGCTTTGGTTCCATTGCTGAGAGCACCTACCACGGTTTCTACAAGGGTTAGGAACACAGAGGTCTGGAAGCGAACACTCATTCCTGCATACTTGGGTTCGGCATAAATTTCGCAAACTGATATTCTGTCCCTGTACGATAAGATCACGCATACATCCGACAAAACCATTCTTCCCCCATTCATTGCCTCCGGCAAATACCTCGGAACTAGTTACAAAGGAACCATCACAGTCAGCAGATGACTCTTTATTATCCACAGTAAGCGTGACTCTTTTTGCGCTAATATCAACAATCACAGAATGCCACATTCCATCATCAAGCCCGGCCAATACACTTCGAAGTGGAACCGATTTACCTTCAAGTGCGAATTCCAGTTTGACTCTACCAGAATCTAGGGACAGTAGTATGTTAGCGCCGTTTCTTACCGTTGCTCGCTGATGTAACAAGATTCCTTGCCCGATGTACGTGCGGAACTTGACGCTATAGGAAGCAGTGTTCATTACTGGAACATTCAGCTTGATGAAGGATTTGGGTCTTTTAAAAGTTATTGGATTATATCCCTTAGAGGCTATGTTACAGCCAGGAGTTAGTTTTCCAGAAACAGATGCATTTCCCTTTCTTGCCAAATCGAGCAGGTTTATACCATTAATCTTAACGTGTTGGTTATCCAGGCACCCTTCAAATGGAACATAGGGAAGAATCTCTCTTAAATACCAGTGTCTTTTTCTTCTCTGAATAAGGTCAACACCTCCAACGTAGAAAGTCTGATGCGCAAAACGCCTGGAATAAAACCCAGGTATTTCGATGAGCTTTTTGTCGACATCCACGTAGAGAGTGAGCGTGCTGCCGTTTGCCTCCGTTTGCTTTATTTCTACTTGGTGCTCACTATTGTCTGCCAGGTCCGTTTGTCCAATGACATAGCCGGTGGTCACGTTTCGCATGTTCCCCGCAAAGAGGGAATACCTGGAGGATGAACAAAACAAAACGTTTAGGCCCGCATACATAAACAAACTTATAGGGCATGCAAAAGAATGTATAGTACCGTATTTACTCGATTAAACGCCGCCCTCGATCGAACGTCGCAGTCGCATAAACGCAGCATCCAATCAGAAGAATGTGGTGTTAATTGGTGAGAAATTTCGTACAACTTAGTAATGTACACAATTCAGGCACTACGATTCTATCCTTACTTTATTCGACAAATCATAGTTGACAACAAAATGGGGAGACAAACGTTTCCTTGCGTTTGAAAATTCTGACGTTTTTCCACGACCTGTAAGTCACGGTAAGTCTAAGAAGGAGTGTCTGAGTGTGAGCATAAACAATTGAAAATTGTATTCGTTTTATTAAATGGCGGTTTGCGAGTGCAAACCGTCCTTTTCTCGGGCTTATTGTCTCGAGGCTAATAAGCATGCAAACGCTCCTTGTCCTGACTTGCGTGTTTAATCAGTATCCTAATTCGAATTCGGATACAGAAAAAATATCGTCCTGCGTTTACGTTCGGCCCTTTGAGAAAGCAAAATTTGCTCATTACTCGTCATAGTTAAGCAGGGACGTCAAAGAAATTTGCAGAAAAGCGCTGGACTTGCAGAGATATTGTTTTGCTTCATATTAAGAGCTATTGTTCCTTGAAGTTCTCACAAGTCGTGGTTTCGGGTTCCTAATGACGGTGACTCGTCGTTGTATACTTTCCGAGAGGGCCCTAAAACGTATATCAGACTGAGAAATCAGTGACATAAAAGTTCTTTAGGAAGAAAGCAACAATCAAGGTCAGACGCAATTCACTTCAGTCTATTTCCTGTGTATTTCCCAAGCATAAATAATATATTTGAAGAAATCAATCGAATCAAACTCTTATTAAACAAACAGAAAATTAAAGCAAAACTGATTCTGTTCACGTAAACCGATATCTGAAGTACTGAAATGGTGTTTGCAGCTGAATGGATCATTAACCGACTCTGCCAGATTTGGGAAATTCACTATGGACATGAGCCGGTTTAGGCATAAGCAAAAACCTAAGCAAAACCGCATAAACTAAAACAATTTGATGAGCCTTGCGTTTGCCCCCGCTACCACTGTTGTTATAGACCCTGCTCCTTAGGGGTTCTTTAGTACTGAATTAGGTTGGTGTGTGCTACTGGGTATAGGAAGAAACCATGTTCATTTGTATTTTGGTCAGTACCCTATTTTAGACTTGAAATCAAATATCCATTCCCTATACCAGATTTAATATTAACGAGAATCTATAATTCCTCAAAGATACCTTATTCTGGAATAAAACTCTCTGTTTTTAACTCTTTTTGTTTATACCATCTACCCTCAAAGACGGCGGAGGCACAAAGCCACTCAGGTTCTATTATTCATGACGATACTTCCCAGGCTGTAGAAGTCTGTTTTGAACAAGCTTAAAATTTGGTGCTTCTTGCATGGCAAGAAGAAAAAACAGGCAGAACGTTAAAGCAAAATTGGTCTACGACCGAGTTTCGTTTTTCTTATTGCAAGTATCCAATAGAAGCAATAATCATAGATTAATACCATCAAGGCTATATGTCTAAAGAAATCTGGAAACCAAAATCAAGAAATCGTGTTCTTGTACGAGGTAATAAAAGCTTAGTCGCGTTGAAAAATTTTTGTTTTTAATAGTGCTTGCAGTTTAAGGATATAGTAATCAGCACAAAAACAGCCGGCGTTCTGTGTGCTGTCTAAATTCGGCTGATCTAGTATTCAAATTCTAGTCTGTGTTTATTCACATCATGAACGTGAATACAACATAAAGTGAGAACGAATCTGTTATGATCTACCAATTATTACGCGTTCGATCAAATGAATAGATATCGCAGTGTACAGGTACGTAAGTGTACCATCCGTGACTAAGACGTTTCCCACAGCAAAAAACACCTTCTCTTTTCAGTCAGACTTTTCAAAAAAAGTTTATTTTTTTATTGTAACATTACTCGATGACTTACATTTCAGGAACAGGACACTCCATATGAATATTTCATGACGAGTCCACCGAAATGAGCATGCGCAAATCTTCGGAGACGCAGGTGCAAACGATGGATTTCTTCGAGAGCACACAATAAACTTTTCTCTGTAATTAGCTTCCTACTGAATCTGTTCCTACAACAATGCCTGTGGGTCGACTACGGCGTTTTGTAACTACGGGCCAACTATGCACGGCTTGTTCAATGAGCTGATCGGCGAAAGTAACGGAATGAAGGAGGAAAAACCTTATTATAGCTGGATAACTCTCAGAGGGGCGTCCTTGACCCAAAAGCCGCAAAAAACAAATTACGAGAGTTACTATTCAGAAGTTTTTGATTTTGCAGCTTACACATAATCGCAAATAAAGTAAACGGAAATCTTAAACATCAAATGAATTTCGATTTTACGACCAAATAATCAAAAGTAATGAAAATAATTCTCCTTCCGACAAAACCGTCAAACATTGGAACAGTGCAACGCGCGGTATCCTCGATAGAATTTCAAAACCACTCTCCTTAGACTAAATTTTATAAGAATGTTAAGGGTCTGAGCTTCCTACAAACACGGAGAGATCATGCAGGGCTCACTAACAATTTAAATGTAGTTCGAACCCATTAAAAAGGAAGATTGATCGATCACGGATGCATTCTCATTTTTTTAAAACTGATATAGTCTACCGGTTTTTGGTAGGGAGGAGTAATAGAATTTTAAACTAAACATTTTTATCCTTTTTCATCTAAATAATTTCAATTTTTGAAATTACACTTTTCCCAGCAGAAGTCTGCACAAATTCAACCAGATATTAAAAAATAATTATAGCGTAATATAAAATTAAGTCTCTTGCTCGGCACCAAAAAAAAAACTGAAAGAATAGTTTCCTTGACAAATAGCTTGGACAGCCGAGAACCCTTCCAGACGATATCGTCTTCGTTTTCTTCTCTCTTTAACAAAAACGCGCTCGAATGAAATAAAACAATTATTCGCCTCTGACAGGAGGTGTGTCAGGCTTTCCGAGAACGGTTATTGGCAAAAATGTCGTTGCTTGTTTTTTTTTTTTTGAAAAAGAGGAATCAAAATCGCACTTCACAGCGAACATATGCTTAGATGTAAACTAAGATAAAGAAGCAAAAACTATCCTAAGACGCTCACCTGATTTTGCCTCGCAGGAGCTCCAGTGTTATGAAGTCGCCTTCGCGGCTTGCAGCGTGAAAAAGTATTCCAGAAGCTTTAATCGTCTTGAAAACGATGACGATATCGTCTGGAAGGGTTCTCGGCTGTCCATTGTAAGAGTAGGTCACGTACGTTGCACCGTCAAAGTTCGTGAACACTTCTCCCTGTCCGCACGAAGAAATCACCACAAGAAATAACCAACAGAACGACGATGCGAAGGTAAACATTTTGCGCGGGTGCCTTCCGAAAATCCAACCCAGCTCCTCTTTGCAGTGAACATCCACATCAACAGCTGCTCCGTGGCTGTGTCTAAATTTCGAGCCTTCCTGCCTCCCGACCTCGCATCCTTATTTATATCATCGAGCAGCTTTTCAACGTCCGCGCATAATCGGTCTCCTTTGATTGTTAAGACCGGACCAGCATGTTTTCGGGCTAGAAAAGAAAAGAGAAATTATACGGTTCAGTTGTAACAAAGCATATTGTACGTTTAATCTCGCCCAGTTACAAAGAGAAGAACACTGTTCCATTTGTCTATTTCAAATTTAATTATCCCAGTTAGCCGATTTATTGATCTATCCAAAAGCTCAGGCAGCGCTGAGAGCTATTGACAATTACCATATTCACTGGGCTCGGCTCAGAAGGCGGCGAGTTTACCACTGTAAAAGAATGCACCACAACAGGGACTAAAACAGATTACAAGTTGTGATAAGTTCTCTTTTGGGTATTTTGTCCACCTTTCTCTAAAGCTGACGTTTTGTGAATGAATAATTACCAAATCAATCGGCCAGAAGGACAGGGATTGTAGGCATTCTGGATGCTAATTGGACTAGAATACCCAGTAATTGTCACATTCGAAAACAAGTGTGTGTTTTTTGATACACGTATATCCGTCCAAAATCTTCAGCGAGGAGACCTAATATCTGGGCTATGACAGCCAAGGGAAATATTGAAACAATTCATCAAACAAGGTCCAAACAACGAACAGGAATACTCTTTTCGTTTATTTTACTAATTATCCAGCCTACAATGTTTCTTGTTAATTTTTCAGGGTATATAGAAGAGAATCGATCCATCCGTCGCTGTTGTGTTCGGCGTTGTTGCCAAATATGCACTTAAAACACAGACACACAAAGACAGAATCTATTTCTGTCATTGGTTTAAAAACAAAATAAAAGAACTTGCTATGTCCATTGTTTCTATGTGTTGAAAATTTTCTATTGCCTAGAGGAGTTTCTCAGTTCTTACTTGACGATTAATTAAAATGAATCCCGTTTCTAACCGAGAAATGCGGTATCATATTGAAAAGTGAATATGCTTGTAAAGTTAAAATCTCCACCACTGGGAATAAATCCCGCAAGTTTGTAGTGGCTTAAAAGAATATTAGAAAACTGTAAAGACAAAAAGAATTTTTTCGACAACTTGGTTATCTCGTGGTCTTTGAATCTCGGAGTTGATGTTAATTTTAGTGGACCGTTTGTCTAGTTATAACTGAAGTAACCCACTGGGTATCAACCAGATAATTTAAAACAAATTCCAGTTTCTGGAGCGACAGGTGACAGAGCCCCGTCCAATATTTTGACATTCTTGTTTCATCTTCTCTTAGTAATTAAGAAACTACTTTTATTTACCCAAGCGATTCATGGCCTACCAATTAAATCGTTTTTAAGGTATTTTGGAACAATGCCTTAATAACCCATCTCTGTCAGCGTAATAACATTATTCAATAGCGACTCGGGCTTAATTGTCTTGCCCTTCGTTATTCGATTTATGCGCGTCTCAATGAAAAAATTACTTTTGCAAGAAATTGACATGCAAACTTATTCCACTGATCGGGGTAGCGGTCAACTGCTAATAACTTGCGCTTTAAGTAATGGCGGACAGATGAATTTGGGTACGTGTTAGTTTGTCCGCAACCTGCTCCGACATTAAAAATTTATCCCTCACCACGTGGGTACATAAAACTTGCGAAATACGCTGGTATGTGGTCTGCAACTCCCGGATCAAGGGGACAAGGCTGAACAATCCATGATAAAAGAAGATTACGTGCTCTTAATTGTATTTCGAGTGTTTTTGCCACGTGCCACCTTTATTGTACTCATTGAGCGTTCGAGGGTCTTCTATCTAAACAGTCCATTGTCGAGTCAAACAATGAAGAAAGCTTAGTGAATTTGTGGTTCCACTGTTCAGATCACCAAATCGTACATCACCTTAGTTTGCATTCGATGACATTGGCCTTATTCTGGTTCATTCACCTGTATGTATCTTAACGAGCGGGCTCCTTTTCCGTCGACTTTACAATGCCAAGTCTAGTACTATCGAATGAAATATCGGCGATACAGTTCCTCGTATTTAAATGAAAAAGTATTCATGATTTTTCACATTACACTTTATATTGTCGTGAATTTAATCTCGAAGGCTTCACACGCAAAAAAGGTTCTCCTCTCCGAGATTTCATGGGACTTAATGACAGTTGAAAAAAGCTCAAGCAAGAAATCTAAAGTACAAATCTAAATCCTTCCTACAACGCAACGTCTCGACTCAAACTTTTGTCCTGGAGTTTTGTCATCCTGTTGACGTTATCAGGGGACAAGCACTGAAAATATCAAGGATTTAGGGCATGGCTGTAAGGCGTATTCAGTTGTTTATACTAAGTAAAATGACCTCCCGCACGGGACCACGTAAACTATGAATCACGTTGCTGAATGTTTATATATAACTTTATACTTATTTCACTTTTTGAAGATTGTTTATCAGCTAAGATTAATTGTCGTAATAATAGTAACATTCTGAGGTTTGGATTAGCCTTGTCGCTGTATAGAAGCAAAAATACCATTTGTCCTTGTTTCAGTACTCCTGAACAGTCAACAGTTACGCCTTGACTAACCCTATTTTTAAAAAATGCTTTTCTTTGAAAATAAAAAAAAGAAAAATTAGAATACAGCACAAATGGGGAAGGGGGGTTAATTCAACAAAAATTGGCCACATGGTGAGGAGACACGACCCTCGCGTGCCAAATATTTTCACAGAGATAAGGTTGCCAAAAGCCGTTCTCACGTTGGCGTCGGCGAGGATCATATTTGAAAGCCTTGGAGATAACGGAAGCCTTTCTGTTGAGTTTTAGGGAAAAAAATACTTTGTCGAAAGAATTCTGGGCCCATACTACAATCATTGAAATTGATCAGATTCTTATCAGGCAATGGAAACCATACTGTATGCTTTGGGAAACAAGAGCAGATTAAATGGACATTGAAATTTTTATTCTGTGTGTAGATGAATTAAGAGATAGGATTCTGGCGAGCAAGGTAGTATCTTTTCATAATCCATAAGCAAACATATACATTTCAGTGTACGGCATTAAAAATTTGATTTCTTGCCGACTGGTTTTAGCGTAAAGGATAATTAATCTTCTTGTCAGTGATAAATTGTTTCGTGGTGCCCAGTCTGAAGTACTGTTTTGTCTCCTGATCATGTTTAAAATGCTGAGAAAGAAAACGGTCCTTTGAAAAAAATGCTTCGACTAGAGACCAAGTGCACCAATGCGTACTGAAAATGAAAGAGCAACAATAAAATGAATCGAAAGTTACGTTTAAAATTGCGAAAGAAAATAGCACCGTGAAATGAAATGTTAGCCCTAACCGGTTGATCAGAACTGGCGTTACCATCGATGAAGCTGACTTTAATTTCAAAAACTCTTTAAAAGAAAAGCAATTTTCTTAGTAGTACAACTGAAGTAGTAATCTTATGAAGGCTGAAGGCCGAGCAAAAACTAATAATAAGTTTATAGTAAATGCATAGTATAGAGGCGTTACGAAAGTCGGAATGACAACAACTGCAAAGCACTTGATTGAACTCGATGAATTAAAAGCTATTAGATCATTCGTAATCGGCCTAAACAGCAAGAAAGAGCTAGTCCTACAAAAGAGACAAAGGAAAAAATGAAAGCGCCAAATATCTTTTAAATTGCATGCGCATTACAGCGACGTACGAATAGACAAAAGATAGTCAAAAGAGAAAATTGAACTAAAAGCACCTGTTTTCGCACGAACACCAAAATTCAAGGTCACTGACTTACCGGAACATGAGCGAAACTTCTTGGTACGAGGAAAAGAGAAAGACAACATCAGCTTTCCAAACGGGGTAGTTAAAAGGGGCTTTGCATAGCGCACAAACTTTTCTCTGTTCTTTATAATCAGAAAGCAGAAGGCGACGCAATGTCTTCGAGATCACTTATTGCCAATTAAAGTAGTTCATAATTTACCACTATGATTTTTCCGTGGTCACCTGGCGTTCGATAGGCTATAGTGCCAAGTATCTTGTCACCCAAGAGGCGTCCCCATTTAACAAGTAGCTTATTTCCAATCTGATTCCCTGATTATATGCTTGCAAATGACTGAGAAGTAAGGAATCTTTCAGTTAACACCAAGCCGGAGTAGCTCGCCTTCTAAAGAGATTTCAAGCTGTTCAAAAGAGATCAAGATCTGTTAGAACGTTGTGAAACTCTGTAATTGAGAGTTAGCGGTTACAAAGTGCGTGGGCAAAAATTGAACTATCGGCTTGGGGTTCATTTAGTTGTTTGAGACTACCTACGCTGAGTATTCGGAGATCTCCAAAGACGAAATTTTCAGTTCGGAGCGAGCGCTTGGACAGAAGAGTGTGGATCGACCACCTGTACTAAAACGCGAACTATTTTCAGTATGGAGCGTTTATGGATTAGAGAGACAAGAAGTCTCTCTCTAAGTGTCAGCAATTACACGAATTAATGGTGAATTGCTCTGACTAAAAGCGTAGGCCAAGAAAAGGGACGGTCGTGTTTAGACATTGGAACCAATGTGTTTATATAAGATGTCAAGTTTTGATCTATGCATATAGATAGTCTGTAGTGCTTGCATGTCGTGAGTTTGGCAAATGACTGATTTTATTTTAGAATTCTTAAATCATTGAAACAATAAAAAACATTGCCTAGAAAATATATTTTAACTTGAGCATTGTTCGTCAACTTGTACCTGTAGAGTGGAATAGTTACTTCGTTAATGTATTCGCTCCTATAATCTTCTTTTGTCTTATTTCAAATTAACGTATATGTAGTACTTACAGTCTTCCTATTCATGACTTTACATTCTCCTATTTCGATTATTTGTTTTATTCCGAATTTAGGTATGGCCTCATGTTAGAGAATCCAGACAGTCTCGGATTCTGGAATCCACACTGGTTTAAGTCTAGCCTTCCCACAGACGGGAGAAATGAATGCGTGACGAACGTACCCCAAAGAACGTCTGCGGAGAGGAGGGGGGTGAATAGGGTATGCAAATCCGCCGATCCAACTTAATTTTTGTTCAAATCCGAATCCGTGTTACTTTAAACATTTTTCGTGGTATATAGAAAGTAGCGTTGTAGCATGAAAAAACGAATTAATTAATATAGTTGTTCTGTAATCGCAACAGACGCGGGACTTCATGTTTAAAAAGTTTTCATTACAGCTTCAAAACATTAAGCATTAGGGACAGAGCTTATAATGTTTCTTCCAACGATACAGATTTGACTGATCAAATAGTCTGCAAGCTTGCAAAATGAAAGTATCTGGTATTGCGTAGAAGATTTTTCAAAAAATGTACTTCCTGACATCACTTTGGACATGCTTCTAGTCGAGCCCGCAAAATTTGGAAGAGGCAGAACTCAACTTCATGGTAATTTGCTTACCAGTAAGTATTTTCCATGGTTCATCTTGGAAGTCTTGACACCATAATCTTTTTCACATAAACATGTTCCCACTTGCCAATAGACGGGTAAAAGGGTTAGCCACGCCAAACTACATTTGTTTTCCGATGCAGATACAGAGTTTCATTTACTCGTAGTTTGTTTTGTACTCAATGATCGTCAATCCTAGCATTAAATATAAGGAGCAAAATCCAGTTTATCACTTCACCGATCAATTTGTAAATTTGATTTTTTTATAGTTCATGAGTCGCTGTCAATCCTAGCATTAAATGTGAGGGCCCAAAGATCCAGTATAACAGTCCAGCGGATGTGATTAAGGAAAATAACTCTCATCTTACGAAATGAATGTGGGAGGCGCTGAGGGCCAATGGTTAGTGCGCTGGACTCTGGATCGGACGGTCTGAGTTCGAGCCCTGGCCGGGGCACTGCGTTGTGTTCTTGGGCAAGACACTTTACTCTCACACAACCTCGTTCCCGAACCGTGGGAACGAGGTTGACTCTCACAGTGCCTCTCTCCACCCAGGTGTATAAATGGGTACCGGCGAAATAATGCTGGGGGTAACCCTGCGATGGACTAGCATCCCATCCAGGGGGGAGTCGAAATATTCCAAGCTACTTAATGCTACGGAAACCGGGATAAGCTCCGGCAGTATGGGCCACTTGGCACGAAGCTTTACCTTTTACGAAATGAGTCTGTTGTTTGTTCGAACTTCTCTGCCAAAGCGAGTGGAAACTCCAACAAGAAAGGTTGATGCCCAGTCTAGTTCCAAAAGAGCAGCACTTTCCTCGACTTGCTCTTCATCAGAGCTGCGGTCATACTCTGGTATCTAGTCAGTATCACTGATAGCTTCGTTTTCAATTTCATCATTGCACGTTTCTGTATCCTTTGATGGCATCGATGATCTAAGGCCTATTCCTATTGAAACATCTACCTTGTCTGCATAGTGTCTGCAGATATCTCTAGTTGCCTTTGGTAGATAAGCTCAGGCATTGTTCCATGCCGTGCCATAGTGGTTTCTTGGCGGTTGGTTCTCTACCTCACAGCAGCTTCATACGTCAATGCATAATCTCGCATTTGGTTAACTGTTTTACTAGTATCTTTAGTTGGTAAATCATAGAAATTTCAGAATGTCATCTTTCCTCAAAGATCCTCAAATTATAGAGCATCAAACTCCCGACTTTTACCATACATTTATTGTAAATTTTGCCCACGGTGTTTGCCCTCAACCGCAAGATGGCGACAGAAACCGTTAAAAGGACTATTAAGTTAACGATCAAGAAAAGCAAACTAGCTGAAATAGCTTCGAAGAACATAATTTATATCAGTTCATGTATAAACCATAAAACTT